>CAUHTR010007969.1:0-20509 GCA_959609185.1 Schmidtea polychroa
AATCATTCAAGTAATTTTTTTCCAATTATCAATATTTCACATTTCAGATTGGTTAATATTTGGTTTTCAATAAAAATTTCAAAACAATAATTGTCCCCACGCAATGCAATTGTAAAATTACAAAGTTATTAATTGATTAATTAAAATTTTTTTGACGACATTAATTATTTAAGAAAATAAAACTGAGTTTGACAGACGTAAGGGGTTAAGGTTAGACTGTGCCTGTGCAACAAGATAGATTTTTTTTAATTTAAAATACTTTTTGAAATATTTGTTTTACGGCTGACACATGATTACCGCATTAAATTAAAACTTTGAAATGACTATCTCATAGTGAATTTAATTTTCTACAATATTTATATAGATTACCTTTTGATTAAAGAAATATTTGAGTATGAAAAGTATGAAAAGTATCTCTGTTTTGACGTACCTCGATTGCATAAATTTGAAATTATATCCTTACAGATTTTTAGAGTAAAATTCTGTACAAAAATCTCCTATGTTATTTGATAATCTTTATCTATGTTAAAAATCAATTTGGGAAATGTCTTTGATCCCACAGGCTCGCGAAAATTGAGCCCATCTCCATGCACTATTATCGGCAAGTATTCGAGTGGGTTCGCAGACCACTGATTAAAGATTAAAAAAATTGTCCGACTTTATTTTAAGTCCCCATATCAATTATTTAGCTCGATTTAGAAGTCTATTACTTTTGTAAACTACATTTTATCATTACAACAGTCGATGCTCGAATTCTATCATTGCCTGTCTCTCTGCGCATGTCAGCTGCCGGACTCTCTCCCGAAGCATTCTGATTTCCTGTCTGATTTCTTTCACTTGTGCGACGGCCGTCTACAGATCAGTCAACAGTTTTCTCATCTCGTTTTGCACTGAAATTAAGGTAACGTTTAACCACTTTAACGAGCCAAATTAGTTTCAATCATTCAAATTAATAATAAATTTAGTTTTTCACTGATTCACCAGAACCGTTCGCATAAAAAAGAAACTCGACTCACTGTCTTAAAAGTCAATACAATTATTTACACTACCCACTGCCCCTGCGGCTCGGTAAGCGCCGTCGGCTTTCTGATCGTCTTGCAAGTCCTGCTGTTCTTGCTTTTCTTTTTGCGCGACATCGAACCCTCTATCTTTTGCCTGGTTTACACATTTCCTAGAGTAAAATGGGTTGGTCTTTCGTATTGGACTTCAAATACACAGTGTCGGTTGCTGTTTTAAAAAAAGAGCTTGAAAACTATAAACCAGTAATATATCGATGTTTTTGATTCACTTGAAAAAGGCAGTGCCGAAAATTCGTGAGTATCAAAAAACATCGATATATTAATGATTTATAGTCTTCAAGCTCTCTTTTTAATAAATAATAATAATAATAATAATAATAATAAACACAAAAATAATAATAACAATAATAATAATAATAATAAACACAAAAATGATAATAATACATGCAACATTATACTGATCTTGTCGGGTCGGATTTATCCATGAGTTAAAAACTTAATTTAACCAAAAAAAATGAAAGTGAAATTACTTCGTTGATGGTCATATCTCGGGTGACCCTTTCTCTCGGGCTAGTGATACCTCTTGCTGATTATCCGACATTTTAACTTTTTTTGATAAATTTTGTCGTCGACATCTACTACTTATATATTGATATTGGTCTCAATGGTATTTCATTGCTACGCGAATGCCTGGATGCCTTTCTACGGGCATTATGTACTATGTTTGGGTTTTTATTCTATGGAGTGCATACAGTGAGTAATTAGTCTGGTTTCCTGGCATAGGATATTCAAGAGTGGAATTAGATTATTCAGGTGAAATACGTATCTACCATAGGAAATCGGTCATTATTGATGATGTTTCAGATAAGTCACTTTATTTTGTTGAATCGTTTTATATAGTGATCTGCTGAACGATTTCCAGTGACTTATATAAAAATATCAAATTTCATTTGTAATCTACAAAATAATAAGTGAAAGATCATACGACAGTTTTAAAGATCATTCATGAGTTTTAAATTTCAAAATTCATTTTTATTGCTAATGTGGAGCGATCAAAAATATTTTTTAATGATCAGTTATTTTTTTTCCCAAAAACTTTATCGTTCTGTCATCGCCTAAAAAAATAGTGACAAAACTTGGGAAATTTATATTTGATAGTTGATTCCTTTGGGTAATAAAACTTTTCATCATTAGTTTATCTTTCTTCGAATGTTTAAGTTTAGGGTTTATTTATGATATACTTTCATGAATTACTGATATTTAATCTCCTCTAGTGCACTGTAAAACATACTCATGAATTCCCACATCAAAATATATTGATAATGCACTGAATTCTGCGTAAATAGTGCCGATTCAAGGCTTGGGATGCGTACCCCTAGGTTTACAGTGACTAAATCACTCAGGAAAAAAACTAATCCGATTATCAGTAAATAATGAAAATTTAAATGTAAATTTAGAACTGTAGGATACATATAATATCAATTAGGCTTTCCAACTCTCCCGTTTTTGCCGGGAGTCTTCCTGGAATCGGCTTTCGTCTCCCGTCTCCCGGTTAACTATGACCCGGGAGATGTAAATCTCCCGTCTCTCCGTTTTTACAATATTTTACAATTTTTCAAGAAAAAAGTGCAGTTTTTCAAAATTTTTAACTTTTATTTGATTTCTCTAAAATAATGGTAGTCAAGATTTATTTTTGCTCACAGTCACCGGAAGTTTAAGTTGTTTGTTCGCGGCGAGCGATTGTATGTTTTTCTTCTTACCCACGTTATTAGTCTGTCACTGTATGTTTTTTTCACTTTTAAAATTTTAATGTTTAAAAACTAGTAACATGTGTAAATCAAAAAATTGAAAAACACATGTTATATTATTTCTTAAGCGTCATACTGTTCGCAATTTTATAATCTCTCGGGTTAGAGGTTGTGGGAGTTCGCAACCCTAATATCCATTGATGTTTCTTCTTTAAATAGACCAAGACTTTTTCTATTCTAGTGAAGATTATATTTTATTGGTATTTATGTAAATATTAACTCCGCAATAATATTGCAGTTATTAATTTTCGAAACCTTACTAAAAATTGTTTGATTAAAATTTATTCCAATACAAAATTTAGATTGTAATCAATTTTCATTAATCAAAATGCGACGAGAAAAATGAACTGATACAAAATTTAAATCAAAATTGTAAAATAAATAAATTAAATTGTTAAAAATTTTTTTTCATATTTATATAGAACATAGATTTCCAACCTTTTCAGGTGCCGACCCATTTTTATTAAAGCCAAGTGACTCGCGATCCTGATACAATCTAAATAGCATTTTAATAAGGTAATGAAAAAACAAACAAAATAGATTTTTTGTATAACTTTATTTTATGTTTCATAATCTATTTAATGCGATGGTTGAAATTGCATGTTATTAATCAGCCTCGAAATTCGCGGTTGGGTTTTTGTTAACGCCAACCTCATATCGTTCTCAACATTTAATTTATTTCTATCTTTCCTTTTTAAATGAAGAAGAGTTGAAAATCCACTATCGCAGAGATATGTAGAAACAAATGGAACTAAAATTCGAAAGTCAAGCATTGTCACATTTGGGTATGAATGATACATAACACACCAGAATTGTGTGAGCGATTTTTCACTAATCAAGTTACGTGCCGAGGAATCATTCCGCAAATCTAAGAATTCATCTACTAATTCATCAGGAATGCTGGACACATCAAGGGAAGTATCGAATGGATTTCGTGTCAGTGTGGTTTCTTTTTCTTTCAGTGCAAGGGATTCTGGATGCCCGGTAATCTTCTATTTTAAATTTTCATGTATTTCACTTTCACCAGAGTCATCTACCACACTGCAGAGTTTCAATATTTCCAAGATTTAGTTTCAAGTTAAGTCTATTTTTCTGTTCTAATATATCTGTTAGATATGCTACTCTTTTCAACTAAGCTTTGTCGTTAAAGTATGTTTCCCTTGCACTTCCAGGAACAACTTCATTTCATCCTTCAATTCAAAGCCACGATTCACAACATTTCTTTTATACAACCAGTGTACTGCAGTGTAGAAAAGAAGGACTTCGTGATCAGAATCCATATTTTGGCATAGTTCTTTAAACCAACGGGTGTTAAGATATTTAGATATTTTGATATATACAGAAACAATCAATCATCACGACGAAGTTTTAAATGAAGTGCTGGACAAAATTGGAAAGGTGGATCTTAAGATAAACCCTGAAAAGTGTCATATCCTTAAAGAGGAAGTTAAACTTTAAGGTCACATAATCAACAAAGATGGAATACAGGCGGGCCCGTCAAAGCTAGACGCGATTAAATCATTTGAAAAGCCAAAATGTGTTAAGAATCTGAGAATCTTCCTAGGAATATGCAATTACTACAGAAGATTTATAAAGGAATACGCAAAAAAGGCAAGAGTTTTAGAAGAGCTATGCGAGTTAAACAACAAAAAATTAATTTGGACTGACGGATGTAACATTGCATTCAAAAATATGAAAAATGCTTTAATGTCCTCATCTGTTCTAGGGTTTCCAGATTTCGAAAGAGAATTCATTCTGGATACTGATGCGAGTTTTGACACGATTGGAGCAGTATTATCACAGAAAGACGTCAATGGGTGCGAAAAGGTTATAGCATAAGGTTCTCATGCAATGAGCAATGATGAAAAGGGATATTGCATAACAAAGAGTTGATGGCAATCTATTATTTTTGTCAACACTTCAATCATTTTTTATATGGAAAACGGTTCATTTTGAGAACGGACCTGAAAGCTATCACGTTTATGTTATCCACAAAGAAACCAATAACAACGCTATTTCAGGCATGGATTAACTACCTCAGTAGTCTGGATATTAAAATAGAGTATAGAAAAGATACGGATCATGCAATAGCAGATATGTTGTCAAGGAGTAGGTGTAGAACATGCACACAATGTTTATTGGCACACGAAGACGCGAAAGTGGAAAAAATGAAAACCCGAAGAATAAACACGATGGAAAAAGTTGAAGATTATAAGTGGCAAAAAGATAATACAGAAATAGAACAAATAAAAAAGGAAATAGCACAGGGTTCAAGTTGGAAATTTATACTGGTAGACAACGTGGTGAGAACTATTGAGGGTAAGATATGGATACCTAGAGACGAAAGACAAGAAATGATATTTTGCTTTCACATGCATGAGTAGAAAAGGTGACAAAATATCTAGCGGACAATTACGATATGGGAGACAGAAAAGAATCAGTAAAAGAAACAATTGGACAATGCGAGGCATGCCAAAGAACGAAAGTTGTGATAACAAAGATGAAGGAAGAGACAATAAAACTGACAGTAGAGGAGCCGTGGGAGAAAGTGTACATTGATATATGTGGCCCATTACAGGAAACATTCCGAAAGAAAAGATATATAATCGCAATTATTGATCAATTTAGCAGATATATCTCCCTGGCTGTTGTCGCTAAACAGGATGAGGAAACGGTGAAGGAAACAGTACTACAAAAATGGATTCTTAAATTTGAAGCACCAAAGGAATTTACACAGATTGTGGAAAATTATTTGAATCTAAGACGATGAAATATTTTACAAAATCATTTACACTATGCTTTTCAAGTCCATATCACCATAATACAAATGGTGTGATAGAACGTCAATATCGGAAAATAAGAGACTATATAAATGCATCATTAAAAGAAAAAAGTAGAACAGATTGGGAAGAGATCATACCAAAGATTGAATTTACCATGAATGCGAAATTTCAGAAATCAATTGGGCGAAGTCCCGCAGAAGAAATATTTGGAAGAAAAATAGCTCGAGAACAATTTCACAGTAAAGCGCCGATTTCACAGAAAGAAGATACACGAGAAATAACACAAACAAAATGATTATTCAATATTGGAGATAAGGTTCTGGTAAAAGTAAAATCAAGAAAGAAAGACAAGATACGAAGGGCCATACAGAATAATGCAGAAGATCCATGATCGCCGATATCTGCTACAAGATCAAAGTGGGAAAATGCTTCAAGGAAATATTGAAAAGATGAAGAAATTTCTTAACTAAGGTGGATGTGAGATGATTTCAGCTGAGAATTAAATATTTCAATGATTTATTAAGATACCGTATTTATTTTCTTATAACACACATTTTCTTATAACACACATTTTCTTATTTTATTATTGGATGACTTTACAGCACACTGGACAAGCGATGTTTTAGCCGCTGCAAATATCCTTAATATTACATTGATGAAGATTCCATCTGGTTTTACATCAGTTTGCCAGCCTGCAGATGTTAGCTGGAATAAGCCGTTTAAATCGCACTTAAGAACAATGTGGTCTGAAAAATTAAGAACGGATATGGAAGCAAATGAAGGCATATTCAAAGCAAAAGTTCCCCAAAGAGATGTTTTGATTGATTGGGTTGACTCTGTCTGGGAGCAGCTGTCTCATGCTACGATGATTTCTGGATTTTCAAAACCGGGCTATATTGACAGACATGAAGGTATTGATGAGCCCCTGGGTCAGGGCATCCAAGATTCCAATTTAGTTGGAAATAACAGCCTTTATCTGCCTGATCAATATTTTGAATAAACATTCTAGTTTCCGTAATTTGAATGTACGGTTTTAATTTTCATATATCAAACAGAAAATTATTAAAGGTGTGTGTTATAAGAAAATAAATACGGTAATTGTAAATGATAAATAATGGAATATTAAAATAATTTTTGAAATAATTTTTAAATTGAATTTTTTAAATTGATATTTTCAAATTGAAAAATTAAAAATTAAACAAGCTTTTTAAAAGAAGTTTTATTAGTAAATAATTTTTAAATAAATATATTTTAAATATCGAAATTTTAAAAATTGTTTTTGAAAATATTTTATTCAACGCTGAAAATTTGTTTGAAAATTATATAATATTTCATTAAACTTGGAATTATGACATTAACTTTTGAACCGGATTTAAAAAATAATTTAGAAGATGTGCTAGCAGCTTGTAATAGTAACAAAGTACATTTTTATTTCATTTAATTTACCCCTTTTTTATTATATTTTATACAAATACACTATTCCTCGTTTTGCACGTTTTCGATCTTACACGGTTTTTAAAACAAAATTAAAAAAACAATTATGTAGAAAATAATTAATAAAACCGTAATGAAAATTATAATAAAAACACAAAATAATGGGAATTCCCCTTGTAGTGATCAAAGCAAAATTTTATGTGTCTATGAATTAATTGATTTTAAACATCAGAACGAATATCATCATTGTTTACCTACACATTTTAAACTTTTTATTTTTCAAAATTTCGTATTAGTTTTCACAATTAATTATATTGTAGATTATTTTATGCAAGTAACTAAATAAGAATTATGTTTTAAAACACCCTTTTATTTACTTAATAAATTTAGTTTTACTATGGCAAAAGCAAAAATTTATAAAACAGAGATGAAGAGAAAAATTATATCTTTAAAAACAAAAATTGAAATTTTGGACCGTCTAAGAAATAATGAAAGAATTGTAGATGTTGCTAATTTTTATTTTATGAATGAAGCAAAAATAAGATTAATGAAGACCTAATTTGAAAAAGTGTAACAGCTGGAATGCATATGAATATGAGCACAACTTCACATGCAAGCATGATATGGGTAGGAAACCAAAATCAAAAAAAGAATTCCAATTGACACGAATGCCATAAAAAATAAAGCTTTAAAATTTTATGAGAAAATTCAGAATCAAGCGCCGTCTACTTCTGCGAATAAAGTGCCTTTCCACGCAAGTCATGGTTGGTTCCAAATATTTAAGCAAATACATTCTTTGCATAGTCTAAAATTAAAAGATGTTTCAACCACTAAATCAAGGAATAATTTCGACTTTCAAGGCACTATATTGAAAAGGCATACTTATTTATTTTTCTTGAGTAAAAAAACTATTATTTTCAGGTAAAATTTGACTACCACTCTTATTGGAATATTTCCTTGTTTTAAAATTTCCTTGCAGAAAGGAAGATCACAAAGTTCAACTTTAAAAAAATTTTCAGTTGTGTAAAACGTGATATTTGCATTCGTGAATTAAGAGTGTAGAGGAAATTATTGGAGATCCAAAATGTCGTTTTCCTCGCATATACAAAAGTCCTTGAGCCGACCCGCTGTGTAAATAATACAATAAAAGCAATAGAATTTTTGTGTTGAAATGACAGATAGAATAATAATTATGCAATTATTGTAGATTTATTGTCAAATTCAATGAAGGTAACCAAACGAGTGATTCGTTATAAATGAATTAATTCAAAACGATGAATTAATTCGCCACCAAAATGAATAATTGATGGTAGATCTCTGAGATAAAGTCTCTTGACCGTATATCAAATGACATGGCATTGTAAACACTCGATTGACATTGAATATTTTTTAATGAAATTGATGCATTCATGTTGCAATTTCAGTAATTAAAAAAAACTTTTTGGACTAAGTATTTTAAATATTACTAGAAAAAAATATAAAATAAATTAACGATCTGTTGGTTTTGCGGGGTGATTTATACATCCGAGACTACTCAAACGCAGATGGTATTGTAAAACAAAGTACTTTACGAAAATCCTTTTATGACTTTTATTATACACTAATATTTCCATGTATGTATTTGTGCGTGGTATTTGCTCAAAATAAAAAATACTGCATCACATTTGTAGGTTATAGACATGAGGTGCATTATTTACCTTACAGAAGCACATTATATTTCATAAAAAGTGAGTTAATTTAGATATTACAGAACACACGTATGATAATTAATTAGGTTTACAAAGTTACTGTGGGTGTGACAAAAATAGGTCACAATTTGTACATGTTATTCTCGATTTTCTGTATCAGATCGTAGGCATAAGTGATATCTTACTTGGTAAGAAGGCCTATTCATATTATTTGCCTGTGTAAATGTGATACCAATTGCAGTCTTCGTTGATGAATTTTCAAGCAAATTCGTCTAAAATTCATATATATTTTGAAAATTTGTATAAATAAATGTAGTTATTGTATTCGCTGCTATACTTTTGGTTTTATTATACCATCTGTAATATTTTGTTGCCTCTCACATTTAAATTAATTTCTTTCCTTCAAATAGTAAGTTTATAGTTATTAACTAACTTAATTGGTAATTTCATCATAGTAAATAATGTTCTTATTTTGTATAAATATATATATTATAAGAACTTATTTCTTCCAATTTCACCACTGATTATTTTTTCCATTGAATTTATTAAAAAGAGAGCTTGAAGACTATAAATCAGTAATATATCGATGTTTGTTGATACTCACGAATTTTCGGCACTGCCTTTTTCAAGTGAATTTGATCATTATAAATGTAAGCCTTCGTAACTGAATGTAGTGGCAATGCACCTCAAAGAGCTTTAACTAGTGTAAGGTGTGAGAAACTACGAACCGTTAATATATTTTCTATTTCGCCTCTTAATTTGGTTGATTCAACAATTATATTAAGTTCAAATATATATTATTGTGCTTAAACTTCACAAAATTATCAAATTACATCTAAATTGGAAAAGTAAGGGCAAAATATTGAATAAAAAGTGAAAAATTGGTTTGTCCCAGGTTGAATTTATATTCTTAACATTAACTTGTTTAATATTTTTAGGAATTATAAAAACTTCGGTATTAAGTATTTTGAAAATATACAATCTATTTAAATTTTTTGAATGGTATAAAATGCATATTATCTCAGTTAATGTGTATAATAATTATTCGATATTAATATTATCACAGATTCAAACAAAGAAAAGGGAACTAAGACAGGATTTAATTACTCGAAGCATAATACTAGAGAAAGTAATAATGACTCTGAGACGCAAATAGATATGCACGATATGACTGAAATCATCGAGAAATTATCACCTGAAGTGAATCAGAGTGAATCCAACATTCCTCGAGATGGAATAAATCTCATGGAATCCTCAGAAAATGATTTAGATAGCAGTGTAAGATTTTCTTATAATAGAAATGGATTAATTTTTATATTATATGCTAAATGATTATAATAATAATAATAATAATAATAATAATAATAATAATAATAATAATAATAATAATAATAATAATAATAATAATAATAATAATAAAAATAATAATAATAACAATAATAATAATAATATAAAGTGATGATTTCTTGGTAGCAGCATTTATTATTTAAAACAATAAAGTGATAATTTAAGCCTTTACTGCGAATAATGTATTTAATGAAAAAATTTCGACTATAAGATAGATTGACAAGGACTATCTTATAGTCGAAAATTTTTTCATTAAATACATTATTCGCAACAAAAGGCTTAAATTATAACTTAATTGTTTTAAATAATAATAATAATAATAATAATAATAATAATAATAATAATAATAATAATAATAATAATAATAATAATAATAATAATAATAATAATAATAATAATAATAATAATAATAATAATAATAATAATAATAATAATAATAGTTAATGATTTTGCATTTAAGGTCACAGACAAAATGGCAATCAGTTTAGTGTACATTGAGTAACCAAATATAATTTGTTAGTGAATAAACAATGTACACTTCTATTTAAAGAGTTGTATATTTATTTTTTGTCTAATAAATTTTGAGAAGGAATCAAGTGTTCCAGCTATCATAAATTTGTGAATTCTCGTCGGTCGAAGTTTCTGAATATCAATAAAGCAATTACTATTGATAAACATTTTAGCTAATTTTACATTTGCTGTAACCCATCTAAAGCAGCGAAGGGTTAGTATGGTCCGAGAAATACGGTTTTTTGGTTTAAAGAAAAAACAAACATTTTGCTGTCAGATATGAGATATAAGTTTTTTGCGGAAATAATTTTAATTATAAATACTTAATAATTTCTATTTTCCCTAAAGAAATTGGTAAAAGGTAATTAAAAAATATGAAACTTTATATATCAAGTTTTTATTTATATTAATTTAATCAGTAACAAGTTCATAGTCTTTTCAATTAATTTGAAGAGGATCACTCTAAGTTTGGCCTAGTAGTGATAGGTCTAAGTATATTGAAATATTGGTTTAAGTTGAAGAGATTCAAAGAGTATTTCAAGATGTTTGTCGAAAATCATTGTTCTTGCTTTATCTTTTAATGCTTCATAGGGAAAAGAGTTTACTGCAAAAAATGAGAGGACTTTAATTTTTCTCGGAACTTATAAAATTCCATTTAACACACTGAAACAAACTTTTCGTTATGGTTAATGTGAACTGAGGATGGAGTGGAAATATACTGAAATCTAGTTAACGAAGTCTTTGACGAAACGATATTGAATGCCGCATATTTTCCCCCATTTATATAGATTTATCTATGCACAAATTCATAGTGAAGTACGTCATTGTTCTTATTACCAAAGTACAAGTCGAGCCACGTTATTATGTGATTGTATTTCTGATTATATGCAACTAGAAGACAATGAGACTTCTCCAGTGAATGGCGTATATACTCATCTACTTCTTTATTATTTCTTCAAGAGACACGGGCTACGGTTGGGATAAAAATGATCTATATCATCAATATCAATGGTTTAATGTATAAAATACACAGCACATTTCTGTCCCATTTGAAATTTATTATAAATAAATCGAAATATAAAACCTTCTGTAATTATGCAACGCACATCAAAATGGATTTGACATTCGATCTTTGAACTTCATTGTAATATCATTACTTCCTCCATTTAAAAGTTTTATAAAATAATATCAAATAATTAAACGAAGAAAAGAATAATTTCTCGTGTTTAATATTGTCATAATACATTAAAAATACATACAAAAAAGAGTAAAATTAGTAACAAAATAATTAATAGATATGACAATTTTTTTTAAGTACAAAATAATTTAAATTGATAAATAAATATAATAAATAAATTTGAGATAAAAGAATCTTTTTCGTTTTTACCCTTTGTCACTAATTTTACTAATTTTTGTCTTTACTTTTATTAGCATAAAATATTGTCAATCAATCCTAAAAATTTGTTTATTCGTGTGTCGGGTGATATTTGTAAAAAGAATGTTTATAATGCCATAAAACAAAGAAACATTAATTGAGGATTTGAGAACGAAAATCAAAAATAGAATATATATATATATATTGTTTACCTACATTCCTGATTTATTCCCAGTTAAAAAATGACATTTGTATTGTCAGAATAGATTGTTATCTATATTTAATTTTTAATTGTATGACATACAGACCTTTTATAATAATAATTATCATAATATATTTTCAGGCAAATGTATCCAATGTTGCAGTATCTCCATATAATGCCACTAGCAAGCAGAGTGATGTTTGTTCATCGGGTGACGTAAGTTTTGTAATTTTTTGTATTTTTACAATAATATTTAGATAACGAATAGTAATTGATTTGTTTATATTCATTTTAAATCAAGTTTTAATAAAATCAACAATTTATATATTTTTGTTTTAAATATTAGAAACAAATAAGTTTTTTCTTGAAATAAGCTTTTAAAGTTTAACTTCATATTTTCTATTAAATTGACAAAAATTTTCATTCACCCCTTAACGCACGTTTTTTTTATACAACGGCAAAAATAAATCATTTTTTATTATTGATAATTAATATATAGACTTATGTCAATGCAAAAACATTATTTTTAATATTCAAAAATATAGTCAAAATGAATATAAATTATTTTTTATTCAAAACTCAAATGTATACATATATAAATACATACATGAATATTATAGTAAGAAAATATAAAGTGTTTAATTCAAATTAAAGTTAAAAATTTAATTCTGTATGATAGATTTTGAAACAGGGTACTGCACACAAGCCAATATTACATGGCTGGCAGTAATATCGAGTTTCTTTCCTCCTCTTCTTCCCTTTGCTATCCCGTTGGTTGCAACAAACAGCACAGCATCTAGTTGGTGCAGCTTTTTATACTATTAGTGGAATATAATCAGGGAAATGTCGCTCTGTTAGTCTCAACTACCCAGGTTTCTTTGGTCAACCAAGTTTCGTTGTCCTAGATTCACTATGATAAGTCTCTATTAGACGTTCAACTAGAGTTAACCGAAAATCTAAGTGGTCGTTCTTTCCGCCATCTTTTTGATACAATTGACTATTAAATTATATTTATTGAATAATTTAAATCCACACAACAAAAGGTACAGTAACTCATAATAGTACTCATACTCATAAAATAATCATAATAGTGTGACATTAAAATCGTGAGTTTATAACATTTTAAATTCTCTTTTCTATAATAACTAAATCAAATGTAAAATGTATTTAATACAAAATTTATCATTAATTTATTGAATATCATTTAAACAATATTATTTAAACTTTTTTTCATTTATTTCATTAAAATGTATTTAAATAAATATAACGATAACGAAGCAGTTTATGAATTATTACGCAACTCAATTCATTCAAAAAACAAAGAATCTCTTAATAAAAATATTAAAAGAATTTTTTTATTTGTTTAAATAACTCGGCCATGGAAATGAAATAATTAAATTAATATTTTTTTCCATGCATCAATTTGATTTTTTCTGTGATATTAAATTGTTTGAATTTACGAAATAAAAGTAATTGCAGTAGAACTTTGAGAATATAAATGTATATAGGATTACAAAAAATATATTAAAATTATCATTTATATGTAGAAAGTCAAAACAAAAAATTCATCATAAATTGTTTACAATGTGATTATTTCAACCGTTGGTCACATACATGAGTTATGGTTTCTGCTTCTGTGTTTTGCTTTTAAAAAAAAGCGCATGACTTTGCGTTGTTTATAACAAACAATAAGTTGTTTCATGAACTGGATATTTCAAAGAGTCATAGATGAAAGGACATTACGAGTTGAAAGTCGTTGTATTGATCTTTAACTTCCAGATGTAAAATGTTGGTTGGAACCAGAGTTCTCAGAGAATTAAGAAATTATATTATTATATATTACTTAAGATTTAATAATTATTTAGTTAACATAAAAATCATCGTATAAATGAAAATAAACATAACATCCACAGTGACGATATTTAGGCTGTTATTTTGTTTAAATATTCGGATTTGATATATTAAATATATTATTTGGAAATAGCGTGTTAGATTTAGTGAATATTATAATGGAAATTTTAGTGCGCGAAGAATCTTTCAGCAAATCAAACATTATTGTCAAGGATATTGTAACAAGATGTATGTATAAAAAAAGATGCAATTGCAATGAACCCAAAAGTATCTCTTACAGAAATAGAGAAAATGAATGTAAATTTTGAAAATATTTTACATACAGAAGACACCAGAGAGGTATTTGCATTGGAAGATGATAGAAAACAGTCGTCTTATACATCGGTAACAAGAAATAAAATTCCAGCAAGGCAGAATGTTCAACAAGTAATTAGACCATCAGTTCCAGAGACTAACCGGTATGTCAGTAAAAAAGAAATTACGACAATTATGACAATAAACAACATGGTATTGAAAGAAGACGGAGTTAAGAAAGTTTATTGGTTAATGAGAGATCCAATATGCCTATGGTTTCTTTGCAACATATTGCAAGGCGAGTTTACTACAAAGGGAAAGGATTATCGGTTTCAGAATTGCCACCCTTACAACCCGGTCAATGTTAATTTTGTTGTGAATACGCTTAACGAAACATTTTACAACAATATCATTAAAATATACTCAAGCATATTTTATAACATACCTGATCATCTATTAATTTTTTTTATATTCAAAAATTTTTGATTTTAATTTATTCTTCAAATTCCTACTCTTTGAACTGTTTGATCATCAGGATGAAGTTTTTCGTCGCATTAATGCAGTTTGCTAATTGATGTACCACAATCTAAATGACTAACATTTCATTTCTTTTTTTTTTGATCGCAATTTCTTTTAAAGATTCATTAGGAACAAAATATAATTTAGGATTTTTTTAACGAAAAATATTCGAAAATTTATTTAAGCTTTTAATCAACACTAATTTGTCTAATTATAAATTGAGAAATATTTTTGATCTATTCGAGGTATTTGGGCACATTTTTCTTGGCAGAAAATTGGCAACTACCAGAAATTTTGTCTTTTCCAAACTAGCCTGGTGGAAAATTCATTGGGTTTGATTCAGGATGGATCAAGTTTATTACATAATAGAGAAGAGTCAAACAAGCTCGATACTAGTCCGCCAAAAAAATATCTCTCAATATCTCTATTTTATTCAGTTAGTCATTCAAAAACATAAAAATCATATTGCTCTTTTGATCCAATGTGAAAACATCTGGTATTAATATTGGATGAAGTTTATTTAATACTTTATTTTTCAATTAAATCATGAAATATTAATTCAAATTATCACTTTATTGTTTTAAATAATAAATGCTGCTACCAAGAAATCATCACTTTATACTAGTAATTCAAATACAACTGTAGAAATCTCACGTATTTTCAAGTACTCATTTTTTTTAAATCCATATTTCGTACTTTTCCCATAATTTTAAATGTTTTGTAGATTTTGGATATTCATCACTCACATTCCTGTTAATTTATTTGAAAGGGGGTTGGTAATGAAAGATCAAATTCTTGTTAAAATATTAGGTTAATGCATAACTAAGGTCGTATTTTTTTAAGAAAACAAATGTTAGAAATAAATTGAATAAGAAAAAGCACGTAATTGGAAAAATACATATAATTAAAACAAGTTTATTTTGAATTCCATACTTTTGGGGCACCAAAATAATTGATTTAATTTAATTTAATGAATTCACCACATACAACTCCCCTTAAAAATATTGGGATGACACTACAAAAATGACGATCTGCTTAATATCAGCTTAGTCATCTAGATGAGAAAAGGATTTGATTTTGCATAGATTTACAGTTTTGTGACGGTTTGTAACGATGTATCTTTACTACTTTGAAAGGTCCCTAATAACGAGATTTCAGTGATGTTGGGAATTATCGCAAAAGCCAAAAAAATTTGAATCGGATAAGTTAGTTGAGATATAGACTTTTAGGTTGTTGAAGGAGTTCAGTATGATGTTAAGTGTTTGGAAATATGTCATTGCTGTTTTTAGCTGTCAGGTCATTTACTAATGAAGTGTTAGATCCAAAGAGAGGTTGTCCTAGAAATGCTCCAAGACGACTATTGGGAATATTTCTCCACCCCATAGTATAAGTGGGAGAGCTTTGACCTTATTGAGAGGGTACGTAGAGAGTTCCTTAATGTTCTGTGGAATCTTTCCACTAAGCCTTTAGTCTGAGGATGGAAAGCAATCGTCCGTAGTTATTGTGATACCATAAACTTTGTCAGTGAAGCAAATAAATGAAATTCAAATTGTCTTCCCCGATCAGTTATTATATGTTATGGAGTACCGAATATTGCAACCCAGTTATTCGACAATTTTTACAGTAGTTATATAACGCATTTGGAAGAACTATGGCCATCTACCATTACGATCTGTCGTACTCTATAAATATAAATAAAAATATGTCAAATCAATGAAAATATCGTTACTAGGAATGGAGGGGTTGGGTTTGAAAAGTGTCAATTCATCTTGTTCAACTTTTTTATGTCTTAGTGTCTCTGTGTCAAAAAGTGGTTCAAAGGAAAGGTTGTAACTTCTGATTCGCAAAAAACAGTCTACTACTACAAAAACTGCACCCGCAATAAACTCTGTACTTAGAACAAATTCTGAAAGGTAGCTACTTGATCACTGTTGTCTTGGAGAAGAGTTTCCATTGTGAGACAGTGTAATAGAGGTTTGTGATTAGTAGTCACTACGAATTTTTTGTCAATTAACAAATGTTCAAAATGTTTGACTGAAAGGTATTATCCTAGAAGTTTTACGCTAAAGGTCGAATATCGAGTTTGAATTGTACTTAGTTTATGAGAAAAGAATTATAAAGGCTTGTGTGTATTTTTTTAGAGTTGAGTAAAAATAGCACCTATGGCTATGTTTGACGCATCAATGGTGAGTTTGAGCTGTTATTTTGTATCCTGAAAGTTCAGTGAAACAATGTTTTGCTAAGCCGTAGTGTAGCTACATATTCTGGCCTTTGAAAGTGGTCTTATGGGCGCTCTAGTAGTTGTTGCAATGACATGACTTGGTTTTTGAGTTGTTTATAACTCGATGCTTTGATATAACAATTTATTAGATAAAACCTGTTAGACACAAACTATTTGATTAAATGAAAAGAACATTTATTTTGTTTTTATTTTGTTTTTATTTTGTTTTTATTTTCATGTAACAGAAACTTTCGGCACTACTTTTATAATATATCAATAATCTTTTTGATGCATTTGCACCAGGTCTGGTCAACCACAAATCATGTCGGATCTAATTTTAAAATTATTAAAAGAAAGTGAGCTCTAAAATATATTATTTGTTTTTGATAATTATAAAAGTTTAACCATTTAATGCATAATATTAATTTGGGTTAAAAAACAAAATATTTTAATTTTTTTTATTATCAGTTCTTCTCAACAGAACAAATTGATGATTTCATTGATTTCTTCTCTAGTGTTGATTGTTGGCCGTCTGTTTATAATAAGAATTGCTTCATTGAATCTGAGATGTTTTTTAATGTTTCCAATGGCTACGATATACTTTTTCTTTCCTTCTTTGGTTGACATTGTTGGAGATGTCTGTTTACCGAGGATTTTGCACCAGGATCTAGATATTCTTTAACTCTTTGGTGCAAGGTCCTGGGTGTACTTCCAATGTAAATTCCTTGCATACATTGCACGTGATGCATTAGACAATGTTTTTTTAAAGCACATATTTCTCACACATTTCTCAATGTTCAAGATTTATGTACTAAATGAATTGGAAGGCAGTGCGCTTCAGTTCTTTCAGGATCTTGAAGTCGAGTATGTCAGTTCTTCTTTTGTGTTTATTCCCTAGATCTTTTTGGGGTCCTCACCTTGATATCTGTTTCTGTGTAGGATTTTATTGAAATTCGATTGCTGTTTAAAGTTCTCGTTTTTTTCAGTGCATCGATTGGATATCTTTTGTTTCTCGTTTTTTATGACGTGTACTTTCTGCAAGTATGGAAGCACTGATCTTTGGTGCATAAATATTTCTTTGCGAGCTGGTTTTCTGTAGAACCCGTATGTTGAAGTATTTGTTTCTATTTTAATTCTTAAATCCAATAAATTGAGGGATCCATCTTCTTCCGGATATTCGATTTCAAATTTAATATCTTGGTGAGCCGCATTGAATGTATGAAATAATTCCTCCGCTTCTTTTCTGCTTTTGGTCGTGATAAAGATATCATCTACATATATTGCGTAGAATCCAATGGGTTGTATGGTCCTTAGTATCTGTCGTTCGAAGTTATCCATAAAGATGATTGCTAGCAATCCTGATATGCTAGAACCCATAGGCAGATCTTTAACTTGTTTATAGATGTTTCGCTCAAAGGTAAAATAAGTGTTCTTGAGGATAACAGTAAGAAGTTTGGTGATATTGTCGGTATTCATTCCCTTTATTAACAAGTTGCTTTCAATTAATTTCTTTTCTAAACATTGAATTGCATCTTTTGGTTCGATATATGTGTACGACATCAAGACTGAAGGGGTGTTTGAATTCTTTATGAGAAGTTTTGGAAATATCGGCATGGCAAAAATTTCTTTAGGCTTCCAAAACATCCTTTCTAGTTTTCTAATAATTCCTTGTATAATATGAATAGATAAAAAATTGCATCTTATCTGTTGTTATTGGTGACGAAACATCGGGAAATCTTCTGATCTATAACGGTTAGATTCTGAGATCAATAAATTTAACAAATCATTATCAAAAAGTAATTTTGAAGTAATTCAAAACTTCAAAATTATTAGCACTGAATGTACAATGTGGAACACTCATAAATTGGAAACATGGTGGAACAGGATTCAATACATTTGTATTTGTTGCCAACATTTATGAACTATTTACTGTATGTGTTTTACAATGTGTAATACTAATATGTCATATTATGTAATTTATAGTTATGGTGCATGGTAGAGTGAGAAAATCTGTAGAGCCCAACCGAGTCTTCTGTAAAAATGTGTCGGGATGGTTGAGGAGAATCTTATGTAATATATCTATTTATTTTATGTTATTACACCTAAATCCAGAAGTTAAAAGTCTCTATAATACATGTTGGTGTGTTCATCAGTCGACAACTCACCATTTAGGAGAGTGTTTATTTCATTTTTTCATTCATTTTTTTCAATTCAATTTTATTTTATGGTTTTAGAAGTAAGTTTTTTAAATTTAAGTATATTTTAAAACTTGAATTTTGATTTTATTTAATTATGAGATCATTATTCAAGCTCTTAAATATTACTTGTAATCAGCATTTATAATATAAAATATTGATAATTAAATTTCAGGTGTTTTTTAGGTATTTTATGACATGTTATGAATTTGGAATTATCTCAATAAAATGTAAGTAAGATATATTTTTAACTAAAAAGAAATAAAATAATCACCAAACACATTAATTTTTTTAAGACATTTAGGAAAAAGCGGCGTATATGGATAAAATAGTTTTTTAAGTTTTTGTAATTTTGTCACTTTCTGAAATTCTATGAAAATATTATTTTTTTAAAATAAGTTATTAAAATTTACGATTTTCGATTTTTTTTCTTCAATTCCAAAGATGTCGATGGAACTTGTTGAATATCTTCACACAAAGGCGTTTGACTAGAAATATCTGATATGCTGTAAAATATTTTAATTAAATGTATTTGTAATTAAATGAAAAAATTCTTACATTGTCAGATCTTCACCTTCGCAAAATGGAAGTGTTTCCAAAGAAATATCTGAAAATCTAAAGAAATATTAACTTCAAAAATATTTTATAAATAGATCTTACGATATTTTGTCGTCCTTTTTTCGAAAACTCAAAGTTGAGTTGTCCGATTCAAAATCTAAATTTTTTTCAGCCATGAATTTTAATAATTTAAAATTAATGATGTGTTAACAGTATGTTAATTACTTTCTACTTTCGGAATAAAAAAGCTATATTAAATTTGCGTGTATTTTATATTATGTGTGCTGTGTTTGTATGTAAATTTATTTTTCTGTCACTTTCTCAATTCCTATAATAAAACTTTTAACTTTCGGAACATTAAATTTTTGCACACATGTAAGTTTGTGTGTTGCTATAGTATAATTTTATCGATTATTTTTTAGATTATAGAAACTTTTATATTTCGGATTTAGGTGTACAATTATTACAATTACAAAACAAACAATTACCAATAATATTTGTTAAAGTCCTTGTAGAACGGATTTTCTCATTTGTTTCAATATTTTATGTACTTTATACACATTTTATCTCTTCGTAAACTCTGATTTTCCGTTAGATTATTCAATATCATTTTGCATTCTTATTTTCTAACCGATATTTTTAATTGTTCATTCTCTTGAATTTTTTCTTCCATAGGTAAGTCGTTTATATATACAAATATATTTA
>CAUHTR010007969.1:20609-58109 GCA_959609185.1 Schmidtea polychroa
TTGGAGATGTCTGTTTACCGAGGATTTTGCACCAGGATCTAGATATTCTTTAACTCTTTGGTGCAAGGTCCTGGGTGTACTTCCAATGTAAATTCCTTGCATACATTGCACGTGATGCAATAGACAATTTTTTTTTAAAGCACATATTTCTCACACATTTCTCAATGTTCAAGATTTATGTACTAAACGAATTGGAAGGCAGTGCGCTTCAGTTCTTTCAGGATTTTGAAGTCGAGTATGTCAGTTCTTCTTTTGTGTTAATTTTCCTAGATCTTTTTGGGGTCCTCACTTTGATATCTGTTTCTGTGTAGGATTTTATTGAAATTCGATTGCTGTTTAAAGTTCTCGTTTTTTTCAGTGCATCGATTGGATATCTTTTGTTTCTCGTTTTTTATGACGTGTACTTTCTGGAAGTATGGAAGCACTGATCTTTGGCGCATAAATATTTCTTTGCGAGCTGGTTTTCTGTAGAACCCGTATGTTGAAGTATTTATTTCTATTTTAATTCTTAAATCCAATAAATTGAGGGATCCATCTTCTTCCGGATATTCGATTTCAAATTTAATATCTCGGTGAGCCGCATTGAATGTATGAAATATATCCTCCGCTTCTACATATATGGCTTCTACATATTGCGTAGAAACCAATGGGTTGTATGGTCCTTAGTGTCTGTCGTTCGAAGTTATCCATAAAGATGATTGCTAGCAATCCTGATATGCTAGAACCCATAGGCATATCTTTAACTTGTTTATAGATATTTTGCTCAAAGGTAAAATAGATGTTCTTGAGGATAACAGTAAGAAGTTTGGTGATATTGTCGGTATTCATTCCCTTTATTAACAAGTTGCTTTCAATTAATTTCTTTTCTAAACATTGAATTGCATCTTTTGGTTCGATATATGTGTACGACATCAAGACTGAAGGGGTATTTGAATTCTTTATGAGAAGTTTTGGAAATATCGGCGTGGCAAAAATTTCTTTAGGCTTCCAAAACATCCTTTCTAGTTTTCTAATAATTCCTTGTATAATATGAATAGATAAAAAAATTGCATCTTATCTGTTGTTATTGGTGACGAAACATCGGGGAATCTTCTCATCTATAACGGTTAGATTCTGAGATCAATAAATTTAACAGATCATTATCAAAAAGTAATTTTGAAGTAATTCAAAACTTCAAAATTATTAGCACTGAATTTACAATGTGGAACACTCATAAATTGGAAACATGGTGGAACAGGATTCAATACATTTGTATTTATTTGTTGCCAAGTGTTATGAACTATTTACTGTATGTGTTTTACAATGTGTAATACTAATATATCATATTATGTAATTTATAGTTATGGTGTGTGTTAGAGTGAGAGAATCTGTAGAGCCCAACCGAGTCTTCTGTAAAAATGTGTCGGGATGGTTGAGGAGAATCTTATGTAATATATCTATTTATTTTATGTTATTACACCTAAATCCAGAAGTTAAAAGTCTCTATAATACATGTTGGTGTGTTCGCTCAGTCGACGACTCACCATTTAGGAGAGTGTTTATTTCATTTTTTCATTCATTTTTTTTCAATTCAATTTTATTTTATGGTTTTAGAAGTAAGTTTTTTAATTTAAGTATATTTTAAAACTTGAATTTGATTTTATTTAATAATGAGATCATTATTCAAGCTCTTAAATATTACTTGTAATCAGCCTTTATAATATAAAATATTGATAATTAAATTTCAGGTGTTTTTTTAGGTATTTTATGACATGTTATGAATTTGGAATTATTTCAATAAAATGTAAGTTAGATATATTTTTAACTAAAAAGAAATAAAATAATCACCAAACACATTTATTTTTTTTAGACATTTAGGAAAAAGCGGCGTATATGGATAAAATAGTTTTTTAAGTTTTTGTAATTTTGTAATTTTCTGAAATTCTATGAAAATATTATTTTTTTAAAATAAGTTATTAAAATTTACGATTTTCGAATTTTTTTCTTCAATTCCAAAGATTCCGATGGAAATTGTTGAATATCTTCACACAAAGGCGTTTGACTAGAAATATCTGATATGCTGTAAAATATTTTAATTATTTGTAATTAAATGAAAAAATTCTTACATTGTCAGATCTTCACCTTCGCAAAATGGAAGTGTTTCCAAAGAAATATCTGAAAATCTAAAGAAATATTAACTTCAAAAATATTTTATAAATAGATCTTACGATGTTTTGTCGTCCTTTTCTCAAAAACTCAAAGTTGAGTTGTCCGATTCAAAATCCAAATTTTTTTCAGCTATGAATTTTAATAATTTAAAATTAATGATATGTTAACAGTATGTTAATTGCTTTCTACTTTCGGAATAAAAAAGCTATATTAAATTTGCATGTATTTTATATGTGTGCTGTGTTTGTATGTAAAATTATTTGTCTGTCACTTTCTCAATTCCTATAATAAAACTTTTAACTTTCGGAACATTACATTTTTCCAAACAGGTAAGTTTGTGTGTTTCTATAGTATAATTTTATCGATTATTTTTTTTAGATTATAGAAACTTTTATATTTCGGATTTAGGTGTACAATTATTAAAATTACCAAATTACCAAACAATTACCAATAATATTTGTTAAAGTCCTTGTAGAACGGATTTTCTCATTTGTTTCAATATTTTATGTACTTTATACACATTTTATCTCTTCGTAAACTCTGATTTTCCGTTAGATTATTCAATTTCATTTTGTAATCTTATTTTCTAACCGATATTTTTAATTGTTCATTCTCTTGAATTTTTTCTTCCATAGGTAAGTCGTTTGGCGACTTAAAATGGTAATTGATATTATGAAAATTTGCCATAATTACTAATTTTTATTAATAATACATACTGTTAGAAAAAGACATAGTTTCACAGAAATATTTATTCACTACAAAAATCTAAACGGAACACACAATCGTTATACTATCTATAGTACATTGAATTGCGTAATCTACAAAAGGGAGAATTATTAGTTTAAGTGATACTGTTGACACAGAAGACAAACATACTTACTTAATTTAGTTATACAAGCATTCCCGCATCATTCAATAGATATCAAGATCTAGTGACCTGGTTATGTAAGTAATTCGTTGGAAATTATTATATAATCTTACATCCCCCTCCATTTAAAACTTTTGATCCATTCTACATTTCGAATTATTTCTTTGCCTTGCTTATTTTTTAGAACATAGCTTCTGTCATGTCGTTTTCCCGTTATTTCATAAGGCCCTTCATAACGTTCATCATCTTTCTAGTATTTTCTTTTTTAACCAATACTTGGTCTCCAACTTCAAAATTCCTATAATTTTGTGTAATTAAATTCTTTTCTATGTTTTGTTTATGTTTAATTCCCTCCACAATCTCCCTTCTCCGATTATTAGCATCATTATTTTGTATATCCAAATTCTCTTTTTCCATCCATTGTCTACAAATATTCCGTCCAAATATTATTTCAGAGGGCGAAAATCCGGTTGTCTGCTGTATCGTCGCATTTAACATAAATTCCACATCTGGCAATATTTCTGCCCAATCTTTATGCCGTTTGTCTTTTAACGTAATTGCAATTGCATCCCTTATAGTTCTAAATTGCCTCTCAACTAAACCGTTTGTACTATGATGATATGGGCTTGAATATATTATTGTAATATGATGCGTTTTCAACACTTCTAAAAGGAGTTGAGATTCAAATGTTTTTCCTCTATCGGAGTGAATGATTTTAGGGGCACCAAATTTCAAAATCCAATTTTCTCTTAAAATCTTTGCCATCGTCTTTTCATCCTGATGAGCAACTGCCGTCAATGATATATACCTACTGAATTGATCAATTATAGCTAAAATATATTGTTTTCCATGAATTGTTTTCTTAAATGGTCCGCAGAAATCAATAAATATCTCTTTGAAAACTTCATCTGTACTCTGTTTAATCAGCGGTTCTTTTGTTCGTCTTGTCCACGTCTTCCGTTTCTGACACTGTTCACAATTTTCAATCACTCTTCTAACTTCATTTTCACTAATTTTCATTTTCATATTTTTCCGTGCATATTCGTAAATTTTTTTTACCCCTGCGTGACATAAGTCTTTATGTATATTAAAAATTACACCTTCATTATTTACTTTTATTTCTTGGTCCATATTTTCTATGGCCAATATTTTAGTTTTATTTTTATCTACCTTGGCGTTTTCATGAACTGTTTGGCACTGACTACATGAAGTACAGTCTTTCCTTGATAGGGCATCTGCGTTAGCATGCAATTCTCCTTTTCTGTATTCTAATTTGATATCTAGCCCACTTAAATAGTTAATCCATGTCTGGAATTGTGCTGTAATTGGCTTTTTTGTATTTATCATAAAGGTTATAGCTTTATGATCGGTTCTTAAAGTAAATCTTTTTCCATATAGATAGTGTTTGAAATGCTGAGTAAAATGATAGATTGCAAGCAATTCCTTTCGCGTAATGCAGTAACCGATTTCGTGCTTATTCATTGTCTTTGATCCATATCCAATAACTTGTTCTTGTCCATTACTACTCAACTGCGAAAGCACTCCACCAATCGTATCGAAACTAGCATCTGTATCTAAAATAAAGGTTTTTCGTAAATCCGGAAATCCTAGTACTGGGGTAGACGTTAACGCTTTCTTTAGCGTGTTGAAATTTGTTTCACATTCTTCAGTCCATATAAGTTTTTGTTTGTTAGACCCACATAACCTTTCTAATGGTCTTGCATACTTGGCGTAATCTTTAACAAATTTTCGATAATAATTTGTTAAGCCTAGAAAGCTTCTTAAACGTTTAATACATTTTGGTTTTTCATATTCTTGCATTGCTTTTATCTTTTCATAATCTGTCTTAATACCATTTTTATTTATAATGTGTCCCAAAAGTTTTATTTCTAGTTTGTTAAAACAACATTTTTCTAAGCTTATTTTCAAACCAGCTTCTTGAATCTTTCGAAAACTTTTCTAGTCTTTTTTTATGTTCGATTTCATTGTCTGCAAATATAAGGATATCGTCTAAATAGACAATTGCTTCTCTCCAATTAAGATCACCCAAAACTTGAGTCATTAATTTTTGAAAAGTTGCTGGGGCAGCTGCAATTCCAAAAGGCATTCGGTTAAAACAATATTGACCATCTTTTGTTGAAAATGCAGTCTTTATTTTTGATTCCTCTTCTAATTCCACCTGATAATAAGCATTACCAAGATCGATAGTGCTAAATATCCGTGCTCCATTTAGGATATCCATCATCTCTTCAATATTTGGTATTGGAAATCGAGGTCTCTCCGTAATTGCATTTAGTGCTCGAAAATCCAAACATATTCTAATATCTGATTTATTCTTTTTTAACACACATACCAATGGGCTATTCCACACCGAGTCACATTTTTTTATAATTCCTGCTTCTTCCATGTCTTTTAGCATGTCTTGTATTTTGTGAGCAATATGAATCGGCTGACGTCTAGGATTAATTGTAACTGGGCTACCTCTAGTAACTATCTTATGTTTAATTAACTGTGTTTTTCCTACATCCCATTTATTTTTCATGAATATATCCGAAAATTCTTTAAGTAATTTATTAATCGTTGGGTCGATAATTCCTTTCAAATTCTTTTCCTCTAAATTCATTAATTGATTTTTTAATTTTACTTTAGTTACTGCCTGTAATTTAATATCAAAACAATTCATCATTTCTACGCCTGCAATTACGCTCGGGTTAATCTTATTTGCCACAAAGAATCTTATTACCAATTCTAATCCCGAAATTCTCACTTTTAGTAATATTGTTCCTATGATTTTAAGTGTGCTCTCGTTTGCACATGTCACCATAATATTGGATTCCCCTATTTTATCACGCATCTTTAATTTACTAACAACATCTTTGCTAATCACGTTTATTCTAGCCCCGGTATCCAAAAGACAATCAACTTTTATTTTATTTTCCAGTCAAATACCTACACTAGGTCTGCCATTCATTCTTTCGTAAACGAATTTAGGTGCAAAAGGTCTTTCTTTATTTTCATTAACTTTATTATTAATTATATCGATACTCATAATCTTATCAATTTTGTTATTAATTTCATAAAAACTATATTCAAAATAATTTTCAAAGTCAAAACATTCACAATCATTCATAATTACATCATTAATTTTTAAATCATCTTTAAATTCATTCATTACGGAAATCTTGAAATCACAAGCATTCAAATTCAAACATTCTGTGTCAACAATATACTTACTTAAACCAAATTTATGGCTCCTAGCAACTCCCTTGAAACTGGAGCCTCCCCTTTTAGCTGTTCGCAATCTTTTTGCATGTCATCCTGTTGAATCAGCTCTCCTTCCTCGTATTCGTAGTCGTATATCGCATTGCATTGTCTTCGATGTGGTCCTCTGTCTGAAAATTGGTTTTTGCTTTGATATTGTCCTCTGGATCCAAATTGTTTTTGATTTTTATCATAATTTCTTCCGTTGTAATATGCTTCTGTTTTAACTGAATTTCTTCTGATGTCCCAACATTGATACTTGAAATGACCATTTTTGGAACATTGAGAGCATTTTACGTTTGGGCATTCTGCTCGAATATGTCCTTGCTCTCCACACGCCCAACATCTCTGCAGTTTAAATCGCCTGGTCCCGTTCTTCCAGTCACTTTTATTTGGCATATTGAAGTTCACGGCCTCATTGGTTCTAGAGTTAGAAAATATTGGCGTCTTATTCTGTTGGTACAACTGAGTTTTTCTCGGACTTTTGACTGTCTCCGCATATGATTTATTTTCATGTAGAGATGCTAAGGATTGTTCACTTGAAAGCTCTTTTTGAATTTCTTCCATTCTTGATATCACTTCCTTGGCCTTATCTACTGATTTAACTTCTCTTAATTTCAATTCTTTTTTTGTTTCCATATCTTCCATTGCATTCTGCATTAAAAATAACATTAATGCCGGTTTTGTTAATTTGTGTCGAAGAACATTGTCGACGAGCTTTTCCACTTTATTGAAAAATTCGGTGCACGAGTCATTTCCTTTTCGATATCTTAAAGCTGCGTCTAGATCCATGGCTAGATTTTTCCTTGGCTCGAACGCTTTTCTTAATCTTTCTTCATAGCCTGAATAATCGCTCTGTACTTCTTCATATTTCTGGATCAACTCTACCGACAGAAAGGCCTTGGTAACAATTTCTTGAATTTCTTGCGGTTGTTGAGTGAATTCGAAAAATCTCTTCAATTCCAAAATAAAAATTTCTAAATCACCATTTGGCAGCAATTGATTAGGTTGCTTGATGTAGTTCTGGAGTCCTGGTGTAGTCGCCATGTTAGAAAAAGACATAGTTTCACAGAAATATTTATTCACTACAAAAATCTAAACGGAACACACAATCGTTATACTATTTATAGTACATTGAATTGCGTAATCTACAAAAGGGAGAATTATTAGTTTAAGTGATACTGTTGACACAGAAGACAAACATACTTACTTAATTTAGTTATACAAGCATTCCCGCATCATTCAATAGATATCAAGGTCTAGTGACCTGGTTATGTAAGTAATTCGTTGGAAATTATTATATCATCTTACACATACATATGCAACATTACACGCGCTATTAACATTACAAAAAATAATACACAACATTACTTTAAGTATTTGTTTTGGTGGTCATTCTCACTTTCTTCGGAGTCAGATTTTACATCACTATCGTCTCTTCTGCTTTCACATAAATTAGCAATCTCAAATTCAGAACTTTACAACTCAAAAAAATTTATAAATAAATTTCTAAATATTCAAAAATAAAATTAATATTATTGTATATGACAAAATATTCATCTTTGCATCAATTATGGTAAAAGCTTTACTATAATTTTCAATTATAAGTTTATATACTTCGCTATGCACACTTGATCAAAATCACATTTATACTAATTTGAAAAGAAGCTTTTGTTGAGCAAAGAAACCTGCTTTGACACAAATTGAACGTGAATTTTGACCGAAAGGCGTTGACACTACACGCAAACATAGCCCTAAGTTCATTTAAAATCAAATATATCGAAAACCACCAAGTAAACACGAAAAAATAAGCAAACATAACATCAAAATCGAGAAACAAAAATGATTTTAAAAAAATTGTAAGAAATATAGCACGAAATAAACACAAGTGCAACATAAATAAATAACACAATTAATACAAAAAAAATATATGGCGATGAAAAAACATAAGAGTTAACAAGAAAATATTTGTTAAAATAAAAGAAAAATAAAAATATAAAAATGAAAATAAATAAAAATTATAGAGAAATATTCAAAAATATATAAAAAATTCAAAGAAAATACGAAATCCATTATAAAGTTGTAATTAATAAAAATTAAGTAAAATATAAAAATTTGTAAATAAATGATATATTAAACACCCCAAATCGCCAATAAAATGGATAAAAATTAAATCATTAAAAGAAATTAATTTTAAAAAATTTGAATTTGTCTTAACACACTAATGCATACACACCATCTACCACACGAAAATCAGGATATATATACAAACACATTATTACAATTTATAATATTATTTCCTTTTATCTCCAAATTTTTTTTACGGAAACACATAGTAAATGGTTTATCAAGGCAGTGGTCACATAGGCTTAGTGTTAGAAAATTACAAATTATGAATTTATTCTATAGATTCATAATTTTTTATTTTATCAGATCTGTTTTTCAGATTATAAGATCTGTGCAATGAAAAATGAATGATATTAAAATTTTAATATAACTTTATTTACTAATCGACAATATGATATTCTTATTATGTTATCTAAAAATCGACATATCAAATAATGCCCAATTTGCCCAATTGCACCAAATATTTCTGAAACTGCCTAAATTACATAATAGGTGATGTTTATCACTGTCCACATTGATGCTATTGACTGTCAATAGGGGTGTTTCATTATTTAGTTAAATTAGATTTTAAATAAATAGTAAAAATTAATAATATTATAAATATAAAATAATAATAAATTAATTTATAAAGAAACTATTTTGAGTCAAATTGTAAATTTGAAATCGATGAGTGATAGACAAACGAGAGTAAGAAATATTATTTTTCTAACTTAAAAATTTTTCAACGAATTTCCATGGTAACGGTTAATTACATCATATTTTTTACAAATGTGCACGAAGTATCATTTTTATTTGAATTAATTTTCGTGAATTAACTTTGAATAAGACTAATTTTTCAAGGTTGATTCGATTCCTCACGACAATGCAGACGAAGAAAATTTTCATAGCTTTCCGGAACATATTCTAGATTCAAATTTAGAGATTGAGTCCTTCGTGTCCAAACCTGCTCCGGAGGTAATTTAAATTATATATAAAATGAGATGCATAAGAAATCATTAAATAAAATGTATAGATTATATTGTTTTTATTATATGATTCTTCATTGACTTTGCTTCATTTTAAACATTGAATTTTATTTTTCCTATCTTGGATGTTTAGGAATTAAAAAGATTAAAGAAAAAAACTAACACGGAGAATATTTTATCGTAATAATTGTAAATAAATTAAATTAAATATCGATTAATTGTATATTAAATTATTTTATTACTAAGTTTACGTGAATATTTACTGTCGATTTTACCATTTATTAATTAGATTATTTTCGTCATAATCAATTTGTTTTAATAATAAGAACAAATAGTTTCAATTGAAATTTGAATAAATCTTTTATATTTAATACCTATAAATAATCTTTTATTAAGCTCAAAATAGTCGACATTATAACATTTTAATACGATATTATAACATAGCACAGATTTAAATATTAGAAAACGCCAATCACTGAGTCAATATATTTCGATTGGTTCACTGTAATCATCAGGTAGAAATGTAAAAATTATTTATATTTTAATTGCTTACACTGACAAAATTATAAATTTAAAAATCATAAACCATAGAAATCAAGGGGGCAAAATTTGATTTCTTAGTCAAAACACAATTTAGAATCCACATCCAGTTTGAGTACAAGCTGTCTAATCAAATGTTATATATAGCTAGATCAAAATTTTTAAGTTGTCTGAAGGTGATAAGAGACATTGCAGCAAAACTTATTCATGTGTACTTTTATTAAGAAAATAAATACGGTCTGCTTCACAATGGCATTGGGAACTCGAGGGTTAATTTTTAAAACACTCAAAAAGCTTTTAATTCAACTCAAAAAATTTTTAATTAAATTTGATATATTATTACATTCTTACATAACAATATTTTACATTCATATCATTTTACACATTAGTTTTACATGCACTACTTCAAATAAGATAATACAAACACAAACACATCATTCTTTCCAAAATGACTAATTTTTAATCCTTTCATTTTTTCACTATTACTAATCAATTCCTTCAAATGACAGTGATCAACAATTGGAAAACGGAGATGGCAGATAGTGGCATTGCATCCATGATATTTAAATCTATAGCCAGGAAGCCAATTCAATCATTGATAATTTGTCGTTCATAGAATTTTTCCCTTTATCCTCTAATTCTGAGATACTTTCCTGAATGCTAGAACAGGCGAATTTATTATTTACTATAGACCAAAAATACTTAAACTCTGAGGCACAATTAACAAAATTTGCAATTGTGTTTTTGTCTTTTTTAATTTTCTAATTTTACTCAATATTTAATTTTCAATTTATAAAAAATATAATTTGCTAAACAAAATTTTCTTAATAAAAAAAATTTATAATTAAATTTTATTTGTTAACACGAAAATTCTAACAACTGAGGATATGAATACCGTAATTGAAAGGGAAAAATAATGGAAGGCACATTTATTGCAGAAATTCCACTTTTAGCAAACTATTTTCTACACAATTGTAATGATCCATTTTTTAAAAATTTCCTATCGAATCCGAAGAAGAAAACGAAAGCTTATTACATATGCACCAAAGCTTCAATTTAGAAAATCTATCACGATTGCCTGTGATTTAGTTGCGGCACATTTAAATAAGGACCAAATATGTTTAGATAGCCACAGCTGGGCAGTCTGTACTAGATCTGTCTAAACTGCGCATGTACGAACTTCAATATATTGAATTGGACAAGTATAGGCGCGAGTTTAATTGTAAAATAAATATTGTTGCCGGAGATACAGACTCTTTCTTTTTCGAAATTAAAGACTGTAAATTAGATGTATTATTACCGGCAATGATTAGAGATAATCTGCTTGACATATCTAATCATTCACATCCTTTATACTCTAGAAAACTCGACTCTATTATCGGAAAGTTTCAGGATGAGAGTAAGGGACTTGGATATAGTGAATTGATTTCTCGAGACCGGAATGTCATAGTCTCTTAGGCACTAAGACAAATATGAAAGCGAAAGGAGTTAATTTAGTGAGAACTGAAATTAATCATCAATCATATCTAGATTGTTATAACTTTAACGAGATATTTTCAGTACCACAATCTAGGATAGGGTCGCGTAACCATCAACTTTACACGTTTAAAAAAATAAAAATCGCTTTGTCAAACAATGATGATAAGCGATTATGGATGGGAAAAAATACTAGTCTTGTATTTGGGTATTATTTAGGTAACGATGAACTTTATGACTAGGAAAGTAATATGATAAAGCAAAAAACATTTCGAGAAATTCAAAATGGCTGAAATATTTACTGACTTGTGTGTGTGTGTGTGTGTGATTAGATGATTTGTTTAACACGTTGACTGCCATATGCCCCGCCCGCAGCACACAGTACATTTTTATACATATGCCACGTGTAGCGCCGGCGGTACATACATAATACTACTGAATAATCATGTTTTTCTTGTGGCAGTGGGCTTAAACTGTTTATTTACTAGGTGCCGCGTGTACCGCCGGCTGCCACAGTCTATAATGTACTACGGCACCGTATGAATGTAATATTTATATATATGGTGGCAGTCAACGTGTTAATTTATTTTTAAAAAAATATTTTTCAATCTTTAATTTCTACTTATTTATTCATTATTTTATTTTAATTTACAAACTACCGAGCCTGCCTATGCATGTTTTGTGCTTGATTTAAAAAATTAGATTTAAAATTTATATTTTTTGGACCTTTATAAAATTTAGAAAAATTTGGGAAAATTTTGAGTTTATTCTGGGGATTTTTTGAGTTGGAAATAATTTGATAATATCTTGATCCTTGTGATTTTTCTAGTAATTTGTTGATTTTTTCCAAGTATTTTTATATACAAATTTCTAAGTGGTGTGACTTTAAACTTTTCAAAATTTATCCAGGCATTTTTTTTTCAAAATTTTGTTTATCTCAAGTTGTGTGACCTTCACATTAAAGTACTTTCATATTTTTAAAAATATTTTTCTAAGTATTTTATTATAGCTTTTGTTCATTGTCCTACCATGTGTTGAAGAATATGATTTTATTTCCATAATATAAGATTTTCTATGTTTGATAATATATGAATGTTGTTATATTATGGCATTTGATGCTGATTTTATTCACAGTCTCGTCGTTTGTTGAAGTATACGATTTTAATTCTATAATATAAGACTGGTGTGATTATCATAATATATAGAAGTTGTTAAATTATAGTGTAAATTTAGAGACTTTGGAGCTCGTTTCCATGGAAACTATGCATTTTTTTGTATATAAAGACGATATATTTTCGTGACCATTATAAGATTCCGAGTGTGCATGTATATTCTCCAGGGGGTAGTGGTGTGGAAGGGACATATTCATCTACTTATTTTGATGTAAACATAAAAATGTGACATCTGAAAATTAAGAAAATAAATATTTAAATTTTCTATTAAAAATAATTAATAAAAATAAAATCAATTCAGAAATCAGAGGATTTACAGAGGTGTCCAATGTCTTTAGCCTAAGGAGGTTAATTGTCCCAGGATAGACTTTATTTAATTTATTATAGATCATAAAGGTCATTTTTCAGATTTACGAAATGAACTCCATTATTTTATTTGAAATTAAATTTATTTTGGACCTAATGTTCTCAATATTTCTTTAGGATTGTGTTGTAAAATGTCGAATTACAAGAGATAAAAGAGGAATGGACAAAGGTATGTACCCAACATACTACCTTCACCTGGAACGGAAAAATGCGAAACCACTATTTCTTCTCGCAGCTCGCAGACGAAAATATTGTAAAACGAGCAATTATCTTATTAGTTGTGATGCCACAGATATGAAGAAAAGTGGTTTCGGTTACTTAGCCAAATTACGAGCCAATTTTATTGGAACACATTTTACACTTTATGATAACGGCCAAAAACCAGAGCCTATAAATTCTTCAAAATAAAGCTCTGAGAGCGGAGTTGGCAGCAATTATATTTGTAAATACGTCGATTTCACAGCACATTTTTGTTTACATTTTGGTTAAGGAGACAAATGTGTTGGGATTTAAAGGTCCTCGAAAAATGACAATAATCATTCCGGGAATGACACCAACGAAGACACCAATTGATTTTCAACCTAAAATGGTAAGTTATTTTTAATTAAAATTTTCATTCTATTTTTTTAAGTGTGAAAATAAATAAATAACTGACATAAAAATATTTTTTTATTAATTTATTTTAATTTGGTTTCATTTAAATTTCAAATGTGTCAGATCTTTTGCCCCACCCTGTATTATCATTTTCCTTAGGTTTGTTTTAAATTTTTTTAATAGATTTTCTGATCTATTTGGATTTCTTTACTTTAGGCTCTAAAATTTAAGGGAAGATGAATAAACAAATAAAAACGATAATTATAAAAATGAATAAATATATAACATTACAAACATGTTACAGATTTGAATTATTCAGAGAATATGGTTATCAACTGTGCACTGTTGGGTATGAAATCCAACTTTACAAAAGTTTCTCTGCACCAGCTAAGATTATAAGTTCCCCGATTTAATAAGTTTAATTTGTGACATTCAAAAACATATCGCGCGTAAAAAATACGTATAACGTCTTCTTTTGGTAGCCTAACAGATAAATTGAAATCTTTACAATTCACAGTAAAAATATTTCCGACGTTTATTAAATGGGGTCAAATTTGGATTATCTACATTAGAGATTTAATTTAAATTGTTATTTGCATTTACACTTATTTCTTTTAATAAATCATTTTGATTAATATCATATTTNTATTAAGTAATTAAGTAAGAAATACAAAATTATTAATCGCCAAAAATATCAATTTATTTACAACATTTAGGGAAAAAACGGTAGATGTGTTGAAAATAGTTTTTTAAATTTTTATATTCGTCTTTTTTCAGTTTGTCAAGTTCTAAAATTCTATTGAAATATTAATTTTTAAATTTAAGTTAATAAAATTTACGATTTTCTAGTTTTTTCCCAACATCGGACGGCAAAGTTGAGATTTCAGGGCAATGTAAAATACTAAAAAACTATTAAATTTATTAAAAATTTAAGATAAATCTTACGAAATAATGTATTTATTATCTATAGAACTCAAAGTTGAGTTTTCGGAATTTTCGTTAAAAATTTTTTCATTCATTATTTTTTAAAAAATTCTAAAAATGTCTGTAAATGATTTATTATAGTGCGTTTATTCATTACAACAAATATATATATATATATATATATCGAAAATTTACATGCATATTGATTTTTTGTTTTATATTATGGATGCGTTTATTGAGTGGAAACGGGTGTATAGAGTAACACGATGAGTCAGAAACTAACCGGCTTCTTGTTTCTTTGACCAACTGGTGACTTGTCTGTTTCTGAAATCTCTTTTTATGCTGTTTCTGAATTGCTGTTACAGAATTGCAATTAATTATCTCCCGGGAATCCTAGGTAAACATTTGAGGGTTTCCAAATTATTTTAACTTGTTTGTTCTAGATTGGCAATCTGAATATTGAATCTCTTCTCTGATTGATTGGGTCTCACTCCGCTTCGGGTTTCCTTCACCGTTCGGGTAGGCAGATGAATTTGAAAAAGCATTTGGGAAACTCATATAAAAATTTATTAGTGCTCCTACTTTTAATTTTAATTAATTTGTTTTTTCGCATTAACTTTCTCGGTGAACCCCTCATTAAATTTTCGTTAAACTTTCTGAATTTGTCTTTCAATTTGGCGTTCAACCATGCCCGTTTCCCCCGTTCAATATCGATTTTTGATTTTTGGTAAATTTTAATTAATTTTGTACTTTTACTGATTTTAACTATATTTGTTATGCCTTTGTTATAAATGAGAAATAAATGAGAAATATATATTATTAATATTCGAACGTTTATGAAACCATGTCATGAATTGCCCTAAGATCAAACAGTGGGTAACAATACCGATAACTTATTGCGACAGGTCAAGAAAATAATGAAAATAAGAGTCAGTGTCCAAACGAATATGTTCCCCTGCAATAGTAGGTTTATGTAAATAATTTAATGAATAAGGAATGTATGCTTGAAATTATGGACGGTTATATTTGTGTATCTATAATGAAAGAATGTACGTTGATGTATATTGTGCTAAAGGAAATCAATTGGAAATTACCAATTGTTTTGTATTTTGTTTTTTACTATATTTTAATGTATTTAAAAAGACTAATTGAACTCCTTTACAATATTCAATGTGTTTTAGAATAAATAAAACAAGTAGGATTAAAGATATTCCAAAAGAAATGTGATTTTTGAAGGAAAAATCTCAGTTCTTGAGATATTATAATAAGTATATACAAAGCAAAAACAGAGAGAGATAAACTCCAAGCGATAAAACACTTTGAAATAACAAAAAGTATTAATGAAGAGAGAGAACAAAGAAGCTTTTAAGAGTAAATTGATTATTACCGGAAATTTATAAAGAAGTATACTGAAGAATATAAAGAACTGGGAGCCAGAAGAAGTAACTATTTTAGGTAAATGAATTCTGATAAGCATTTCGGAAACTCGTATAAAAATTTATAAGTGCTCCAATTTTAAAATTTCCCAAACCCATCTATTTTAGATACAAACTCAAGGTTTGACAGTATAAGTGTAGTTTTTATCTCAAATAAATGATTCGGTAAAAGAAAATATGATCGTTTATGAATCTTATGTTTCTAAACATAAAGTTGGTAAAATGAAAGGACATATATTTGTTGAGGATACCTAAATGATAAATAGCATAATAAACAAATAAATTACCTGGGGAAAGATCGTCATGACAAACGGGACGCTCTAAAGGAACTCAGTGAAGAAAAGGGAAGTAAAAAGAAATGAAAAATGAGAAAGATAAAATCAAATAAAAGAAAACAAATAAGAAATTAAAACAAAGGCCATTGCTAATTAAAAAGTACAAACGAAGGTGGAATTTCAAATTCCAGAAAAACAAAATATGGGAAAAAGCCGTATTCTTGACAGCTTGTCAAAGATAGCTGAATTGTTGGGAGAAGGCGGCCTAACAAACAAGGAAAAGGGAAAAATATCTCGACATCTAACAGAGATAAGGCTGACGTAACGGGGAATACAGAGGAAAATGAAAAAATGGAAAACAGAATCTGTCTCTAGTGCCACAAATAAAACAAACTATATAAAGGAAAACTGGTTGACACAAATGGAGACAAATTTGAGAGACGAAATAGAAACAAATATTTAGACGATAGGTTAGACAGAGTCGGACAAAACGCTATTGGAAAAACGATTTGTGAAGAATAATTGTAAAGAAAATAATTGTGAAAAATAATTGTTGGAGAAGATTTGAAGAAAAGAATTAGTTGAAAAATTAAACGAAAAGAAGTTACTTGAGTATTTGAATAACGTTGTGAAGAAGGTCAAAGAAAACAACCAGCTCAACGTCCCAGTTGATAAACCAATTAGTAATTAGTGATCTTTCAATCCGGTGTCAAGTGCTGTTCCTCACTGAATGTTGTAATAAGCATTGCATAATCACCAAGCAGAGTGTTGAATTGATTGTCAGTGTCAAGTGAAAGTTATTTGTGATTACCAATAAAGATTTCTGTTGTCAAGTGTTATTTGTGGATCAATCAAAGACACGCTTGAAGTCAGAGTAAGAATTTTAATTTTATCACCAACCCATAACCCAACATATTTCTGAAAGAGATTATATAATTTGCAAATGTGAGATCAAGAAATGATCATGTTATCAATGTTGATCGGTGCTCAGGGTCGTGTTTTGAAAAGTTTCATGATCTTAAAACTTATAAAACATTGAAGAAATAATTTATTTTGCTAGAATTCCATTCTTTTTTGTTGAAAAATATTTCTAAGCGTGATATTTATTTATTCGTTACATCAGTTCATAATACACGATAATTTACATTTTTATACTTTCCAAAATGTATTTAGTATTGAGGAGCAGTCAGAAAGTAAAGTAACAGCATTATGGGAATAATTGCTAAATTTATAAAATTTATTTCACAAATTCTAAAATAATGAAATTAAAAGTTTTGTGTGTTAACAAATTAAGAAATAATAACCTAATAAGAAGTATTAAAAATATTATTATATATCCGTATGTTTGTGGTGTGTTGAAATTCTATAATTGCATTGCTTGGAATATTATTTATATTTAGTTAAATTCTCCGCATACACGTATATTATATTGGAAAATTGTTTTTTGTTTTTATAATATACTTTGGAAACAACTTATGAATAAAGTTAAAGCAAAGAAATAAATAACAAAATATCCGACGTCTATTGATTATCAAATCTTACAATTGCAATGTTTCAACCGTAATAAATAATAACTGATCCTCTGATTCCAACTACCATTGAGTATCGAGACCTTAGTCAATTAAACACTAATCCCCATTAAATACTTTGGTCATTGATTTAATCATTTAATATTCTTTACAACACTTCTTAAAATTTCATAATATCTTTCAATTTATGTTTATCCCCTTTCCCTACTCTCAAGTTTTTCGTCCAAACTTGAGGCAAAGTGGCGATTATTTACGATTTTCACTTAATTTATATAGTAAAGTAATTCCTTTCATTAATTACTTCAGAATCAAATCACGTCTCTATCACAATCTCTTGAAAATCTTCATTTTGCAACTTCCTTGCATGTTCCCATCGTTAAAAGAAATAACTAACTGTCCTACTATGAACCTCTTTCGCGATTTTTTTAAAGTTTTTTAATTGCAAAAATATACGAGGGTTAGGGTAATCAAATAGTTAATTTGGTTAGTTGGACGAATAACGTAAAAGAGAGAATAAATTAATCTAGGAGCAGCAGAAAGAAAAATCAAAGAAATTAGATTGGGTTAGATTGTCTTTTGATTTTTATATAAGGGTGTCTACCCTGAAAGAGTCAATTGTGACATGAAGTATATTAAATTTTGTTGCAAATAAAGTTGAGATTGGAGTCTTATATGGATCGAATTAAAAACTAATTCCTATCGACAAAATTATAATATCCCAAAGACATTATTTCTCGTCATCTAATCTACACTTGACAAATTTTTCAAAATTTAAATCGGAATTTTAACTAAAACTAAAACTACTGTATTTGTTTTAATTTTTAAAAAGAATTCATTATTTTCCATTAATTAAACAAAAATATATTTTATTAATGGCGTTTTAACTTGTTGTATATTATAAATCTAAAGGGTTCGTGCGTAATAATGAAATTTCTAAAGATGAAAAATTAAAATGAATGTAAAGGCAAACTTTATACATATTTAATAATAATAATAATAACAATGTTTGTATGATGGGGTAAAAAATCAAACTTTTAACAAATGTCCCACCTACCACGAGACAACTTATACTCGAGAAAACCTTTGAGGACATGCAAGTGCTATTTTCTCTTTATGATTTGGTTTTTTCTTGAAATTATACAGAACCATGAACCGTATACGGAGAATAGTTTGTCAATGATATAAATAAGCTCAAATATACTCAATGAAATAGCTCTGCTACTTCTATCTAAACTGTAAAAATGAAATGGAGCAGATGTTAAAAATAAAATAAAATTATAAATCATTCAATTCAAATATAAAAACTATAGAATTATATCATGAAAACAAAGTAAAAAAAAAGATTAAAAAATAATTAATTCTCTACGATTTTTTGATCATCGCAATCATAGGCTAAGTTTGTATAGTTTGCATTATCGCAGTTTGTTTCTGATTTCGGAATGGTTTCTTTTCGAATCGTGTTTCTTTGAACGACTAAATCTGTAATGTCGCTGAAACGTCGTTTGACCGTATCAAATCTATATTTCCATGGTCTAGGTGCATTTATGTTATCACGAGGGCAGGACGCTGATCTCTGGATATGAATATAGGCTTCGTCAGAATGATTTTTATTGTAAAATATAATGATTTTTTCTTCGGTTTTGGAAATTGGATTCCAGCATGGAATGTCAAATTTTGACAGTGCCGATAGTCTTTTAAATTTTGAAGATTTGAAAATATTCAAAACCTTTGCTGTATATCCAGTATATGGACGATGAGAGTAGTCATAGTAGACTAAAACAGACAAAAAGCACAGAATTACCATTAAAAATATCAGACTATATAATCCAGGATGATACTCTATGGGAGATATCTAAATTAAAATTTATTATTATTTATACTTAAGTTCTTGGAAATCTTTTCTTCATTTAGATTTATAATATCTTAAAACCACCGGCAAAAAATCCCAAGTGAGTGTAACAAAAAGGCAGTCTGCTTGTATCATACATCAGTATTAAATTGAATCTTCTATAAGTAGGCAACTTGTACGTCATATTCATGTTACATAATTTGAGGTTCAACATAGAAAATACAACGCACAATTAAATTAAAATTATGTGCTCATTTGAATGATGTGAACAGAACTACCGTCTTCCCTCGAATAAAAGGACTGGTCCTTCCTTTCAAATAAAAGGACCACTGAACCGTTTATTTGAGAAGAACGACCGGTCCTTTTATTCGGGGGAAGTCCAACAACTTTTATATTCGTACAAAATACAGTCAATTTTTCCAATACGAGCGCATTGTAGGACGTTCTGACTTGGTTTTTTGTTTGTTGGGTAGATGTCATAGATAATTTCAATCTTTTGCTGTCGGGTATATCAATCTGTCAAATTGAAACTGTAATTAAAATTTAAAAAAACGTCTATTCAAAATCACATTTTAATCGTAACCAACAAACAACATACTTTTTTATTTTGTTTATATTTAACAAAATTATATGTGACTGGTATTTTTAAAGTATTATTATTAAAAAATCGAATTAAGTAATATCCAAGTTTTAATAAAATATAAAAAATGTTTGTGCGTTCCTGAGCTGCAGAAGCTTGAATGTAAGTAAAATATAATAAATTTAAACATTTACATTATAAATAGTTATGCTGACTATTATTTATTATTTATTATTTTAAACCTATTTTAGAATGTCAATAAATAAAAGTAATGGAAGAAAAGTGCACTGTTAAATGCTGAGTTGCAAACCAAATCAGGTAATCCCAAAATACCATCGTATCTTAAAGGACTCTAAATTGGATCAAGACACAAACAGAACAAAAAGTCCAAAATTCTTTTTCAGTGTGTGGAATAGGCCCAAGAGATAGCTTTAATGTAGAAAAATTACATACCCCATTAAAAATGTTGATATCACCATTAATGGATACACCCGAGTGGTTAGAACTGTATGGAGCTGTTTTGAAACAAGATTGTTATTTTGATGAGGATCCTTCAAATTGTTTTTGGCCAGCAAATAGTATACCAAAAACCAGTTTTTTTATATGTATTATGAATTTGATACCAAATTATGAAGCAATGGATTTTGTAGAATGGATAAAGATCTATGGACCAAAAATAGTTAATATTATAAAAACAGACACGATTTTTTGTGGGGTATATGATCAAACGGAGGTGAGTGCACAAGTACACTTTGGAATTAAAAGCTGTTTCAATACATGAAAAATGGGAAATAAACTTAATAGAACTAAATGAAGAATATGCCAAAATAAATGAAGTTCTTTATGAAGCGGAAAATAGTTTTAAAAAATTAACTTTTGTAAGTAGCCAAGGGATACTATGGGTATAAACTTTAAATTTAAAGTTCTATTTTATAACAATGGTTATGTTATTCTTCTTTATTTTGTTATATAATATTATTTTTTATTGTTTATATGTTAAATAGTTTGTATAAACTTTATATTTATACTCAATATACTATTAATTTCAAATTTCAGTCCCATTATTCGAATATAAGGACTAGTCCTTATATTCAATATTTTTTACCAACTTTTTAAAATATCAATATAAAATAAGAAATCGAATAGAAGAACCGGTTCCTTCATTCGAGGGAAGACGGTAGATGTATTTTCCATTTGACCCGTGGTTCTGACTGCATGTCACAAAAAAGTACGTGTACATCTATTCGATAGTATACACAATTGTATGCTTATAGTAGATTGAATTTGAAAATGGAGTATTCAATTTGAAATTGTGTATTATAAGCGCCAAGGAAATATTTGTTATTACGAGTTTTCGGTTATTTAAAAATTATAATTTTTATTAAACTTGTCTTTAAAGGAAACCTAATTGTAATAAAGTTACGGCATATGCAAATCTCAAAGTCGGATTTACGTAAAAGCAAAATAAGCAGTTTTAGGAACCTCGGTAATACCTCATAATTTCCCATGAAAAACTGTCGATTACTTTAGATTTCATTTGGCTAAATTACAAGATTTAACTCCCGAAGGTATCTTAGTATTTGAATATAAAACAAAATGTAACTAAAAATGCCATTGATCCATGGCTACGAGGAATTTGTATGGTTGAGTCAAGGCACTAATGTTAGTTTCTCATTTATTTTTATAACCTAACTGTTATAGCTGTTATCATTTTTGCATCTGAATTTATTTACATTGGTATCAAATATATTGAAATATGTCAGTTTCTTTTCTAATTATATCTTGGTATCTGATGTCCATAAACTATATCATAAGTGAAATAAACCGAATCATAGTTTAGTTTCAATTTATATTATCTAAAATATGGTTTCGTAAACAACAGATAAGTTGTCGCAAATAGCTGTTCATCTACAGTAATATTTGCATTTGGTTTGTAGCAGTTTTTAAAATTGCAATGAAAGCATCTAACTCTTCTAAAATTATACTCCATTCGGATCCTAAAACTCGACGTCCTGCTGATTCTGTGCACATTTTTATATGATTCATAATTCCCTGGTCAATTATCAACGAAAATGCACTCCTTACTTTGCCCTTCATAATGTTGCGTTTCGCATATCCCGTTGGCCCTGCTATTTCTCTGAAAATTGTATGAAGCGGAGATCTTCCAGGTCCAGAACCTTGGTGATTTTTTTGCCAAACAGTTCCATCAACTGAAGTCTCAATATTCTGATCGTTTTTTTCACATTCATCTTTGGAACTGGAGAACAATCTCATTTTTCCATCCCCTACGCGTGTTCACAATGTTCTCAGTGTCTAATGGATCATATATACTATCCTCACTCCCGGAATTTTCTTCTTCATCTACTTCAGAGCATAGTTCGCTTATATAATTTATTTCTTCCATCAATTTCCTTTTCATTGACATTTTAGAGCTAAATTTTTAAATTTGTATTTGAATAATTCATCAATAATAAAATTCAGACTTACTATCTTTATTTGTTTATTACCCAAAGTTTGTAGCCTATTTTATTATTACAAATAGAACTAATCACGTCGCAAATATTTGTAATGCCGCGTACAGAGCCAGTAATCTAATTTGAATGATCGCTATTTTGCCTCACCTCGTGAGTTACCAGCAGTCGCTCTGTACCCAACATAAAACAAACTGTAACACATGGCGTTTTCTTAGACCTCGTGAGTTACCAGCAGTGAAATTTCAATGCAGATAACTTAATAAAATTTCATATATATTCTAGCGGTCAAAAGACCGCTCAGGGTAGACAACGGTAGAGTACATTATTATTATCAGGAAAAACGAAAGAAAAGAGAAATATATATTGAAAATTAAAGAGCTATATATTATAGAAAAATCGTGCAGTAAGTTCAAGAAAAATAAAAACCTGGAATTTAACAATTTCGATTAAAGTCTCAAAAGCGGTCATTTGACCGCTCTGGTAGGTTTAGTGTTAAGTTTATTTTTAAGATATTTTAAAATTAATTTCTTTTTGGAGGAACTCCAAAAGTATCTTGTGTTTAGAGGCTTCGCAAAATCTAAATCCGGCCATTGTAAATTTTAACACCACCAATAATTAGTTGTAAAATAAATAAAAATCCTAATTTAAATATAATAGTTACTACCATTTAATATACTTACATTATCTGCCAAAATAATTTTAATCTCCATAAATATTTTCTCATGTAAATTGTTCAAAGTTTTTTGAGGCTCAATCAGCAATATGCATGAGGTGCTTGGGCAAATGAAAATTATACTGATTTTGTTAGGACTGTCTAGCAAATAATTTTGACTTCCCAAAGTGTTATCATCAAATAATAATGACATATTTACATAGTCTTTTATATTATACCTGACAGAAATTAATATTAAAAAAATTAAAAATATAAAAATAATATTGAGGTGTACCAAAAGTATCTCAAAATTATTACAAAAACTCATTTAAAACTATTTATGACAATATCTAATTTATAAAATGCAAGGTTATTAACCACTTGCCGGGCGATTTTTTTTTCATGTTTTCGGTCAAAAAAAAACTATTTTTTTTAAATCATTAATTAATAGTATATAATCAAAATATAACGTAAATATATTTTTTTTAATTTTCCGAGTTTGTATTCACTAATTTTTTCTATATGAGTTTGCGCTCACATGTGAGCGCTCGCCCGAAATGGTACACATTTTTTGCACTCATATTTGAGCGCGCGCCCGGCAAGTGGTTAAGCGATAAAATATAGCGAACTATAGAAATAAATCTAACTCAATATTTTACTCATAATTTGTCAATAAAATATATATTATTAAATAAATCAAATTCCAATTCTGAAAATGAAAAGTTATTTTCTTAAAATATTTTTTTCTAAATTTTTTTTTAGAAAATTGACCATTTGAAATTATTAAGCTAGCTCGTGTTACTGATTTGTAGCCCTAGTGTTTGCCTTCAAGGCCAACACGGATTTTTGATAGTTTGACTCAATTTAATATGTTAGATAATAATATTAACTTTTAAACATTATTTTTAACTGGGTTTCAAAATACACAGAAGGCTTTGTTAAAGAAATGAAGGTAATGAAATGGTTTAGAACTGATTAAAGATCTTTAAGGGGAACTTTATTTAAAATTAATTTTCAAAAGTAACAGTTTATAATCATCAGTTATAATACTTTAAAATGCATGCTATCTCTTACAAATTCTCAGAAAAGTTAAGCATCTGATATCCGATATCACATTTCATAAAAATAGAAAATATGAAAAACTTCGCTTGAATGTTTTTCTGAATTTCTATTTTTTCAGCCATAAAGTGATATTTGATAAGAAACTGTTTGTTTCGGCCGATCTGTTGTGTGTGTCGTTGAATGTCTTGATGCTGAATTGTTGTTTCTTTTAATACAGTAAGCTCCCAGTTAAGTACGCACATTGGACCAGAGGGTACTGTGCGTACTTAACCGGGAGATGCGTACATAAATTTTAATCCCCCATGATTTCTTTCTTACTTTTCCCCCACTTAGCACTAAAATATATGATGTAATATGATAAATACTATACAAAAATCTATTGCAGCTGATATGTCTATTAAAGGATTTATGACATCTTGGCAATGGTTGCATAAATTTCGTCAAAGAAAGGGGACAAAATCAATTGTTTTTCATGGAGAAGGTGCAGAAGTTGAAAAGATTTCTAAATATGAAACAGAAAATGTCTACAATATGGATGAAACTGGACTATTTTTCGACTTTCACCACAGTATTCTATGCTTTTACCAAACGAAAACGTTAACACGACCCGAAGAAAAAAGAAATCAAAGGATAAAATTTCTTTGGTAGTATGTGCCAATGCAACGTCCAGCATGCATCAGAAATCGAGAATGGCCGGTTAAATATTTCAATCAATCAAGAGCTTGGATGGATGTTGCGACCTGTTGGAAGTGGTTTAATGAAGTTTTTTATCCAGAAAACAAAAAGAGAACCGAAAGGCCAGTTCTCTTGCTTATGGACAATGCACCAGGGCATCTTGAGTCATTTGAACAAGTTAATGTGGAGGTTTCATTTCCCCCACCTAATTGCACGAGCTGGAAACAGCCATGTGATATGGGTATTATTACAGCCCTGAAAAAGCGGTATAAATATTTGTATCTCAAAGAAGTCTAAGAAATGCATAGTTTAAAAAGCATCAAGGCTGCTCAAGAAAAACGACTGTCAAGGGGTGCAACTGGTGTTGCATATGGAAATGCAGCACATTTATTAGATGCTGCCAATTTTGTTATGGAGGCTTGGGACACCATCTCAGCAGAGACAATCACAAACTCTTTTGCCGAACTAATAGTTTTGTCAAATAATTTGTTTGATCAAATCAGGAATAAGTCATAATAAATCACTCATCTAATGCAGTGATTCCGAAATGGGGTTCCGCGAGATTTCGAACTCTGATACTAGATATTATCAGAAAATTTAGGAATTTATTAAAAATAAGAGTATTAACAAAAAGTAAAGACACTTTCGGTAAATTAAATTTTTATACTTAATGAATTTTGAGAAGTGAGAAAGATTGCTGATGGTTGACCAAGAAATGAGAGTCTGCTTGTCAACGATTGAACCAAGAATTGAAAAGATTTGCTGTGAAAGTCAATGTCATGCCGCTTATTAAAACTGCTGAAACAAATTTATATTTGAAATTCAAATTTTTGACCTTTATAACTGTTGGGGTTCCGCCGTAAAATTAAATTTGGGAATCACTGGTCTAATGTAATAAAACTTTGTAGCACTCTCGCATTCATAGTTTAATCTATTGCATATAGAAAATAAATCATTTGATTAATGTAATAAAAGATTAATCATATTAAATGACATAGGATCAATGCGCAGTATTTTCGAGTAAATACACAATAATTTATAACGAACCTTTCAACAAACATAACAATAGCCCATAGTGTTATCAACTTGATCGTTTGACCGAATGCAATTCGATGGAGTAGTAGCTCATGATAAATCATCCGGCTTGCAATGCAATGACACTTCATAGCAATTCCGAGACCGAGTTAGTACCAAGTTATAGTGTCCGAGAAAATCATTAACTAGCGCGCAATAAGTTCAAAAGTTCAGAACGATGTATGCAGAATGTCAAAACGCTACGCACAAGACTTCGCAACTACCAATAAAACCTTACCATTCATAAATAATCGACCCAACTCGTTTTTCAATCAAAACTCGTATTCTAGACCCAAGGAATCATGATGAACAGGTGGCTAATGAGAGTGGTACCCGATGAAAACAATCTGTTAACTTGGGCAACCTTATGGCTAACGCAAGTTTGAAATACAATCTCCAATGACTACTGCGCCATACCATCATTAACCGATAAGACGTCGTAAGAACGGTAAAGAATTCCAGAAGATTAATGAAATTTCAATTATCGAGAGCCAGACTGTCAAAGGAATCGATTTGCAATTTTCTATCACCCCATAGTCAAGGTGACAGACTGACTACTCTGCTCTTTCAGACCTTGATTCAATGGACTTCGGTGAGAAATAGGACCAGATTAGTTGACGAGCAGAATGCAATGGGTAAATAAAACTTCATTTTATGAGCTAGTGAAGTTAATGTAATTTTAATTAATGTAAAACCTTGAACAGAATCCCATCATAAAAGTGCAACTGGTAGGTGAGACAGGGTAGCTTCGATGTTATTGATAATAGTTACCGCACAGCTATGAGCAATACTGGCCCATTACCGACATTGGAATACGACAACATAAAACTTATTCTCCATAGTCCGACTACGAGGACTTTAATATGAGATACTCGTATAGAAGGTAGCGAGGTCGTTAACTCCTAAAGGTTAATGAGGGTTCTGACGGTAATAACAAAAAGAAATTCCAAAATTGATTTTTCTTAGTATTAATTTTTCCTTTGGGATTCAAGAAATTGAGTATAAATTTCTGAGAAAGTTTTGGAAATCACTTTTTAGTTACTATTGATATTTTTATTCATTCATTCCCCATGTGAACTTTATGATTGCCAACAGTTGTACATTATGGCCAATTGCTGAAATATTTTTATTTTTACTAATTTTGGATAATAACCTAAAAATAATTAAAAAATCTTTCTCATATAGTAAGGGAGACTCAGAACTTATTGGAATCTAATTAGATGTTAATTGGTACAGTTACAAAGATATGATGAAGAAAGTGTTAATAAAACAATGAATCTAAAGATTGACTGTTACTGCTTCTATCAAATTGCGTTGCCTTATATTGCCAGTTATACGTCAAACGTCGCTCGTTGATCTGACAGGAGCTGCACTTAAGCACACCAAGAGCAATCGAGTCACGGCCAACACCTAGGAAGATCAAAGGTTGTCAGCAATAATCGGCAAATGAGAGCTGGTGTGAATATTGGGCCGGTAGGAACTTCCAGAAGCTTGGGAGGCCGTAAATGTGGCCTTGGCGCGAGGCCAAATAGTTCTCCCCGGAGACCATGAAGAAGATAATAATCACAATAACCTAGCTCCAGAATGAGCTAACGTTTAGTAACATTCGTCTTTTCGAAACATTACCAACACTGTTCATTCAACTTCATTCAAATTCATTCATTTCCAGTGACAGGATAGCCTTGTATTATGGGTTGCGTTGGAAACAGCGCGAAAAGATAGAATTTCAGTTACTTGTAATCAACCAGGTTATTTTGACAGTTCCAAAAAAATATAATTTAAATTATTCATTTTATCAATTGAATAATTTATTGTTTAACCGTTTCAGGCCCATGAGAATTTATGATGTAATTTACAGAATTTCCCATTAAATTTGTTCTGAGAAATTTGTTCGTTAAATGTGATGTTTACGCATGGTTCCTAGTAAGAAATCTTCCACAAATACTTTCCGAATTATAATATTCAAATTATAATATAATAAAATAATTTTGATTTACATACACGATCAAGTTAATGTTAGCGCTCTTCTATGGTGGTGGGAAGATTTAAATTTAACTAAAATTTAATAAAAAACTAACCGTAAAAACATAGTTTTTAAAACTCTCTATATTTCACTCTTACATTCTCTCAAAATTAAAATTTCAATATGCGTGCTCAATGCTATGAAATATTTAATATTATGCAAAATCACCTAGTTAAGAAATTACTTTGACAGGAACCTTTTATTAATGATTGAAAGAAATTTCGAAAATATTAATAAAATTGAAAATTTTTAAAAAAGTTAATCATAGTACCTTCGATCAATCTGAAATTTTGAAGAATGCAATGTTCTCGACGAAGAATCTATCTGCAAACTTTTAGCTCGATTTGATCACGGGAAGTGGGTTAATTTGCTGTCGCAAAATTTGCGTGGTTCATAATACACATACAAAGTGAAGTTTAAAAAGGAATGTTATTCGTGGAATGAGAAAATTAAAATAAATCTAAAACTTACATGCTAGAAATATAAATAATTGGAGGGGAATTTTTCGATTTAATTTTCCATTTACAATATTGATTTTCAGAGAAATCCAAATTAAGAAATGGGGGTGATGTAATTGGATATGGGTCCCCTGCGATTTCAACAATTTTCCATTGGCTGTTACATAACTTGATACATTCTAAAAATGCAGATTTAAAAAGTGAATTTTATTGAAGATTAAAATAACAAAATAATTATAAAAATTTTTTAGTAAAGATTACATTTGTTGAATTTATTAAAAAACTTTTTTGATATTCATGAATTTTCGGAACTGCTTTTAACAAATTTTTTTAATTATTACTGAATGTTTTCTTTGGTCATTACCTGTAGGGTTACCACCATTAGTCGCATTATGAATTACGAACGCCGCAGGAATTTATCTCTACTTAACCACCTTACGCCTGTAAAAACAATTCCAGTTGTCCTTCATTGAGTTTCGATTAAAAAATACACCTTTGGAGAGCTGAATAAACAATTTTTACTACATGTCCATAATTTCTTTTTTATTTAATCTTTTATTGGCTAAAACTTTCTGGGGTATAAAAGTAATAATAGCTAGGGTCGCCTCTTCCATTGTGCGAAATTGGCTCTTGCCAAGGGCGCCAAGGAGTATTGGGCACTTGCTTTGCGCTCAATATTCGAAAAAAATGAAACCTCAAAAGTTACCTGAATTTATATGCGATAAGAAGTTTAAAAATTGTTTTCCAAATTTATTTATAGTTTTAAGAATTATTTTGTTCATGTAAGTTTCTATAGCAAGTGCAGCAAGAAGCTTTTCAAAAATTAAATTAATCAAAAATCTTTTAAGAACAAGTATGACACAAAATGGATTGGATGGTCTTTCAATTGGAAGGGTTCTAATGAAAGAATTAGATACAAATGATTTAATTATCAAAATTGCTACAATTAAATCACGAAAGTTATATTGTAATCTTTAGCATGAAAGTCGATGAAATAATAAATTTTGAATAAAATGTGTTGTGTTGTAGGGAGTACAGGGAGATGATTTTATAATGAAAAGAATATTTTTTGAATTCCTATGTTCGCATAATGATATAACAATATAAAATGCGAATATAAACAGTACAGAAAGAGCGCTCCATCACTTCTATGCCAAGTACGTTAAGCGACCTCGAGCTTGTTCTGATAATAGCTTTATAAATTTGGTAAATCGTCACTATTTTAAAGTAGCGCTATAAATTCGTTCACTTTGCCAATCATTACTATTGCTCCATCAATTGTGAAATTAACTTGAACAGAAATACTTTTAATTTCAAAATGAATTTTTTGAAGGCTTTAAATATATCTACACTTTCAGTTCTTTCCTTCAAAAGAATCATGCCCAATATTTCTTCTTTGTCGGAAAAATCTAAAAAGGCGCTGGAGATGAAAACAAGCAATTAAGGAGTACCACATTTTCACTCATTTTATCAATCCTCTGCATCATATTATATTGTGATAATTGTAATTTCTTATTTGCAACAACAATTTCTTTTTTGTTTTTAAAATCTTTATAAAGTGATTTTGAACTTTTTCAGGAAATTTTCTTTTACAAATTATCTATCAGAATATGGCTTGCGTTTGTTGCCAAAATATACCTAGTTTTAAATAGCGCGATAATCACTACAAATGACTTACTACTTACATAATAACAGTAATCGATACTATTTCTACCGCTAAGTAAAGTGATATTTTAAATTATGTATAATTATTAATTATTTTTATTATTTATTTATATTCTTTTTTATAAATATTAATTTTAAATGATTTAATTTAATTAATAAATTACTTTATTTATTTATTAATTCTGAATTACATATTTATTATTAATTTTAAATTAAATTAAAATTTTTTTTATTTTTATTTATATTTTTTTTTATCAATTATTTTTTTTACTTTTTTAATTTAATTTTTTTACTAATTATTTCCGTTGTTATTTTATGTTTTTAATTTTCATAACACATATATAATGGTTAGTCAGTTTACATATCATAATTATTATTTAAAATTATAGCAATAATCACAAGTATGTCTATGATTTTATGAAATGTTTGATGAGCAGTTTGATGAGTAATTTGATGATTTTTCTGCAAATTTGCCACTATTCGATATTTTATAATGATTATGTGCCAGACTTTCATTCTTCTAATCCCAACTCATTTATCATCATTATTTGTAAACGCAACTTTAGTAATTTGAAAACTATACAATTGTGTGTTGGTGGTACTTATTCCAAATTGAAAAATCTCTAGGTATTTCCAAAATATTGCAACAGTCTAGCTAAGAAAGGTGTTCAATGTCTGTATGTTTCATGTTACACTACTCGTATTTCTCGTATTTGCATTACCTAGTAAACTATAATATTTTGGTCGCAGAAATATCCACTTTTTGTAACCAATATCTTTATTTCATCTTTAAATTTTCCAATCACAGTCTAATGTTTTGCTGAACAAAGGGTTAGTTAAATCATAGTTAGATGTATCCAAAAAATTTCATTGATCACTGCATGCGAAAGAGTATCAAATTTATAATTTCTAAGAAGAGTGAATATGTCACTCGCAACAATATTAATACTGTAATTGAATTGACTCTACTATTTAGTTAATTTCACATATTAAAGCTCATACATCTGTAGATTAGATAAATCCAAAATTGTTTGACCAATGTAACTTGGTCTATCTAAACATATTGATTCCATATCCAGTATGACTGCTATTAAATCATTTGCAATTTTGATACTTTTTGGGAAGTTGGCTTTGAAGCATATGTAATCATTTCGTGTTAGTTAATGCTACAATTTTAAGTTCATTATGTTTTAAATGTTCTACAAGCAGTCGATTCCCAACCTTTTCTAGCCCACGACACACCAAAACATAGGTAATTGTCATGGCACCCCAAAACAAAAAATATGTAGTTGTTTACTTTCTAAAATTTAAATTTTATACTATCGCATTTAGATGAAGATATAAATTTTGAATTCATATTTTTAACCATCATTGAAGAAAAACATTGAAAAAAGGGTATTCAAAATATTTTAATTTAAAGATGATTAAAAGATTTTAATTTAAAGCATAAGCTTTCGAATGGTAAAAGATAAATGTATCTTAGTATTTTAAAAGCTGCTGAAGGGTAGGAGTTTGTGTTTTTTATTTTAATCTTGCAACACTGATTGGGAAACACTGTTCTACAGTCTTGCTTTATCAACTGTTTGAAGACTTTGGAGACATAAGATTTATTAATACTAAAAACTTATTATCCCTTCGGAGGAAGTAAATATATTGTAAGTATCTTGACCAATACAATCATGCATAATAAAATATCACATCTTTGATATTTAGACATACAGATTCAAAATGCAATAATATTATTTCAAAAAGCCTATCATCGAAGCAAATAGTAAAACACGACAAAATGCCCACCAGTTACAGTGTGCTTCAAGTACAACAAGTTTTCTAATTTGTCTTCTAATCATCACTTACTACTCCTTAAAATTAGAGTCAGCAGCGCAAGCCCTACAATCAACACAATTAGACATTCTGAAAGTCTTTAAGAGCTCCTAAAAATCTTCCACACTCACAGACAAAATGCCGAAGAGTTTTTAAGACCATTATTTGGCAGAACAATTAAAAGTCCAGTTGACAATTCCCAGACAATGTAACAGGCAAACACACCGTTCAAATAATGATGGTTCAACTGTTGAAGAATACTTTTGAAGATCTGTCTTTATACCATACTTGGATTTAATCATCTCATCGTTGGAGACCAGATTCAATGACAATAACAAAATCAATTTTAGTCTATTTTCACTTCACCCAGTGGAAATGTTGAAACTTTCAAAAGATGAATTCAAAACTCACACAGAAGACATCGTAATGGAGTATCAAATTGAAAACTTTGATGCTGAGGCAAGCACTTGGTTTGAGATGTGGTCAAATAAAAAGTCAGGATTTTGAAATCAAAGGTCGCGATGGAATGATGGATTTATTACAATTCACAGACCTTTTTCTAACTATTAAGAAAGCAGTTCTTATTGCTTTAACATTGCCAGTGTCAGCTTGCACTGCTGAAAGATCATTTAGCACACTGAGAACAGTCAAAACGTGGCTAAGGTCAACAATGTGTGAAAATAAACTTTCTGGACTTTTCATGATGAGTGTTCATCGTGATAGAATCAATGACAGTAAAAAAAGCGAAAAGTAATGGACAAAGTGATCAATAAATTTGGTCAAGATCACAGACGTTTGCAATTTCTTTTCAAAAAGTAATATTTATGAATAAGTCTGTAATTTTGTTTTATAATTGAATAAATATTTATGGAAAATAACCAGATAAAAACTTATTTTACGTTTTTTGATTCTGTTTATTCTTAAAATCACATTAATGTTTCAACGATACAAATGACTTTAATTGAAATCATCAATAACTATTATTAATCTGATTATATATAGTAACAATTTTTTTTCGTAAATGAGCATAACAAGAATTTAAATGATACTAATTGTTGTATGTTTAAGTATTACATTAATATGTAGAAGTTCTCTACTTTGTTTTTTTTGCCCCCTTTGGAAATATTCCTGCGGACCCCCATGTATCAAAGTTATCACGAATTAAACTAAAATGTCCACAGGATAAAGTTTGACTTAAAGGCCGTTCATAAACGTTATTGGTATCGATATACAATAACTCTGTATTCTCAGTAATTTCCACACGATGCTTATTAAGAAATAGTAAACCATCATAAATTCCAACTTTATAGAAATTATTCATTTCCTTGTCTTGAAATAAATAGATGGGTAAAGTCATTAATCGTAAAGTCATTAATGTCAAATTCCATGATATATACCTGGAGTTACATAGAAATTCAAATGTTCCAATCGGTTATGAGGTAAAAACTTGGCTAGAAATTGCTGAAAGAAATCAGCTAATGGAAACACATCAAGTTTCAAATACACCATCATATAATCAAATATTGTATTACTTTTTCCATATTTTTCTTTACTTTCTGATTTTCATCTTCTGTAATTTCATTCCAGATTGATAGTAATTTGTGCGTGGTTTTCAAAACTTCCAAAGATGTTACCTTTTGAATAGACTATAGTTTCCATTGAATACCAATTTTTGTGCAGAATAAATTATTCAATGTATAGAAAGTTTTAGCTAATGAGTCATTTTCTTAGAATTTGTTTTGATCGTTTTAAACTTTAATAATTAAATTAATTAATCATTATTAATTAAACTTTAGTCAAATAAATAACTTCTAGAACAATGAAATGAAAAAATTTTTTGAATTCCTGTTATGTCAAATTCGTGTTAAAACTGTAATGGGGGTATTTTATTTGAATCATGTAAAATTTACATTGTAAATGTTCTCCAAATTTAAATGGTCTTATTATAAAATTATGTTAATTCTTTCCATCCCTTCTGAATTAGTTTGTGGCCCCTAGTTTGTAAAAATATTAGAAAGGTAAAAAATGAAATTTTTGATATTTAAGATCCCCAAACTCATATCAGTAAAATCTATTTCGGTAGTCCTTCGGCAAATATTTTATTCTTTATTTTATTTATATACAAAAGAACATTAAAAGATCCTGTAATATTGATTTGTCTCAACTTGCTGCTACAGGTCCAGCGCCGTCTCTTCCATTGTGCTAACTGTGCTAAGCACAGGGGGCGCCGTAAATTTTATAAAAGCCATAAATTTGATAAAATTTGCACTTTCAAATATAATTTATGATATTACAAAACAAATTATGAATAATTTAAAAAATATTATTAATAAACATAATATATTTTTGTAAAAATTGTTTTTTTAGAGGCGCATTATAGTTTATAGCACAGGGGCGACAAATTTCTAAAGACACCTTTGTACAGGTCGATGACAACATTTTATGGCTGAAAGGAATTAGGTCCAAAACTATATATATATATATATATATATATATATATATATATATATATATATATATATATATATATATATATATATATATATATATATATATATATATATATATATATATATATATATATATATATATATATATATATATATATATATATATATATATATATATATATATATATATTCGACTGTAATTATATATGTAAAATAAAAGTTTAAGCTTGTCCGGATTAACTGGAGTGAGGGCGATAAAACAGTAACAGTCTGTTATGAATTTCAAAGCTAAATATTTCTGCCAGCAAATGTATTTTTTACATATATATTAATAAAAATATCAATTTCTCGATTAACAATTTTTTACCTGGCCATTTTAGACCTTTCCAGTGAGCCACTCCTGAATAATGAAGTTGACATTGAATCTTTGGAGATCCTATCAAAATGTGTCCATCATCACACGAAACATTGGCGACTGAAAATAAAGAAGTTTCATTAAAAAATAATGCTCCATTCCTGATGGCTGGTGGATGTGAACAATTTCGACTTGGTTTGCTTTGAATGAGAAATTCAACAACTTCTGGAATTTCATTCGAATCTTTTACCACTGAGATAATAGTTGAAGAAGGGAAATAAAAGTTTTCGTATCTGTTTATTAGGCATATTCGCTGAGTGTCACCAATATTCATATAAATACAGTTTTTATTGATGACATTCGATAGCCTTTTAATGTGAATATGTAAAATACTTGTTCCACGAGGACTAAATATTTTCAGTTTACAATTTGAAATTTCCTGTAAGTCTGTTTTAAGTTCTAGATTACCATCTATTGAGATCTTAATGGGAGCACCACATTGCAATTTACATTTCGGCATAACTAGTGAGGTCCAAACATCGTGAATACAAGTTCTTTGGGAAGGACCTATGAGTTTGTGAGGATATTTACAAGAGTAAGTTTCTAATAAATTATGATTGCTTAATTCTGTTTTGTTGACTATTAAATTGCTATCATAAGAATATGTTTTGCAAATCGTTCCGAATTTCCTATAAATTAATTTGAAGTTCTCTATTTTTCCTATAGTATTCTGATGGTGGGGATTTTCTTTAAGATGAATTAGGATAAATTTATGACCGTAGAAAACATAACTTCCATTCATAGAACTATTATTGGGCCAAAATATGACAGAATATTCTGATTTTACTTCCAAGTAATACTTTTCCAAATTAAGCTCAATAGATTTAAGTTTAATGAATCCAGCTGTCGTTTCGATTCTATAAGAGCAATTTTCTCCAATATTGTCAATGTTAGAAGGGTAGTTTGGGCTGAGGACGAATCCAGAGATTTGTTCTGTTGCGTTTAACACAATCGGCTCCCATTGTTTTAATTTGACATCCCATCGTAAACAACTACTTTTACAGAATGGTATAAACTCAGTTTTGAATTTCCATCTGCCATTTAAACAAGTATTCTTAAAATTTATTGAATTTTGATCATTGTTGAAGTTTTGAAGGAAATAGCCATTTTTACACGAATAAACAATTTTATCTAAATTGTTATACTTGGATTTAGAAGGACTTACCCATAGGTTATGTAAACTCAACAGACTTTCCATAATTATACATGATGAAGAAACCTTGGGAAATTTCGTAGCGATATTTGGTAAAATTGACGATATAGCTGTACTTTCTTGATGATCTTTATTTTCAATTACGTTCATTTCTTTTAATAATAATTTCATTAATAATAACAATAATAATAATAATAATAATAATAATAATAATAATAATAATAATAATAATAATAATAATAATAATAATAATAATAATAATAATAATAATAATAATAATAATAATAATAATAATAATAATAATAATAATAATAATAATAATAATAATAATAATAATAATAATAATAATAATAATAATAATAATAAAAATATATAATACTGAACTTACTTGATAGGAACAATAAAAATAAAAAAAATGTTGTCATTTTGTACTACCACTTTCTAACCATTTGTAAATATAAAAATGAATTTAATTATCATAACTAATTAGAAATCCGATCAATCTTTTGGATCTCAGGCTTGTCGTATTGCACTTTTATAAGTTGACAAATTAAGATTAATTTACTTTTTATAAATATTTTAAATGGAAATTGTATTTCTAGTTAAATTTTTTAACGGGTCCAGTAGTGTCACTCTTAATTTTTTAAATTTCCACTAAAATGTCATCAAATGTAATTTTTAAAAATTTTCAATAACGAAGATTTGACAAACACATTAAAAAACTAACCGCAAAAACATAGTTTTTAGAACTCTCTCTATATTTCACTCTTTTACATTCTCTCAAAATTAAAATTTCAATATGTGTGCTCAATGCTATGAAATATTTAATATTACGCAAAATCACCTAGTTAAAAAATTACTTTAAAAAGAACATTTTATTAATAATTGAAAGAAATTTTGAAAATGTGAATAAAATTGAAGGTTTTGAAAAAAGTTAATTATAGTACCTTTCGATCAATCCGATTACGGTAAATGGGTTAATTTGTCATCGCAAGATTTGCATGACTCATACAAACATTCAAACATACGTACAAACTGAAGTTATAATAGAGTTTAAAAATACATAATTTGCTCTTGCTCTAATATAATTCTCAATCGACTTTTTGGCCAAAAACTCCAAAAAATGTGTGCATTATAATAGGGATTTTACAGGAATATTTTAGAAATAATTTGGATTTACTTTATTGTTAAAGGTTAGGTAAGACTCTTAAGAATAGTCTTTTTAGTACATAAACAAATAAGAAAATAAATAAGCACATTGTTTTCAAAATTTCCGCCTTTTTCTTTCATCATACTAAGCGCTGCTATTGTTCTGGTTAAGAATAAAACAATTATTTCAGGAAATGAAGCGTAGCACCCAATTTTTTCTTAGCGATTTTAATTTGTATTTTAATTTGTATTTTAATAACGGGAAGTAAATAACAAAAAATGCACACACGTCGGAAGAAGCGGAATGATTAAAAAAAAT
>CAUHTR010007969.1:63319-73920 GCA_959609185.1 Schmidtea polychroa
ATTAATATCATATTTTTTAAACATTTAAAGGTTTTTTAATGACCGAAAACAAAATAAGTAAATAATTTACTTACTATGTGGGAAACCTGGGTCATGTGGAAACCCCGAGTGCTAATTGACAAAATAAAATAATTAGTTTTCCTCAAAACGAATTTACGCAGAGTCGATTTGCATAAAGATAAAATGTTGCATACCCAATTATTTTGTCTTTATGAAAATTGCTCTTATGAAAGTGTTTTGATGTTGGTTAATTGAATTACTTGAAAGAGATAGATCTACAAATAAGAATGATGCTAATAAACAGTAGCCAGCTGGTCGAATAGTGAAATAAACAAAAATAAAGAGACTAACTCAAAATTATGATCAAAGTATTTATTGGGATTCTTATTCTCAAGTTATCTTCAAAAGATGCAGATTGAAGGTGTGCTTATAGATATTGTCCAAATTTTGGTTGAGTTTCAATAATTATTTTTGTGTTGGATCGTTGTTGATCACTTTAGACAAAGAACACGAGTAGTCAGAATCTATACCGACTTTAATAAATAATAACTCAACACAATTATGTAATAAATAAATAAAATCATTGAATAACTGGGATTTTTATTCGATTAAATATTCAATAAAGAAAATTTCAAGAATACACTACTAAATGAATAGAATATAAACTTGTTAAAATGTTTTTTAATATTTCAAAAAAAAATTCTATTCAAGGTTTCAGGAATTAATCTGCTTCATGTATTGGTGATAAAATTAGATAAAACTGGAAAAATTCCCTCACTCGATGTAGATATATGTTGTTTAGTTAAATAATGCCTTATACAAAATGTCCTCTTATTTTAATTTTTCTAAAATTTTTTCCTCAACTAAATAGGTAACAATCATAATAACGCATTAAAATAAATCGGAAATTAAAGTTTTTTAATAGGGTAACAATTGACCAATCAAATCCTTTAGGATAGCCACAAATTTTACTCACAGTTTTTATTATTGTGTTAGGTTAATTATATTTTAATAAATTCTGTGTCGAAAATTTAAGCTTAAATTTATTTTTCCTTTTCTTAAAAAGGATCATTTCTAATTTATCACCTTCTCAATTTTCTTTTTCTTCTTCTATTTCATATTTTTTGTGTTCTAAATTTAGCAATTTTTAACACTCGTTTTTATATATTGATTGCAATCAATTTCATCATAAATTTAGATGAATAAATAAAATAGCTATTTTAAAAATAAAGATGATATTTCTATGTTGGTTTTTGTTTTATCGCTTCTTTTATTAATTACATTAATTAATAAATTATCAAATACTCTTGTGTCGGGTGCCGACTCTAATTAAGATACTAATAATAATTCGACGGAATGAAATTTGAAACAAACACGTTCCTTTTTTACACTTATTATCTATTTGAGAAAATATAATTTTTTATAAAATTTGATCTTTTGAGAAAGATTGCTGATGAATATCCGATGATTGTGAGGTTATTAAATATTAAATAAAAAAATTAAATATTTGTAAAACTAAAATTTTATTTATATATTGTAAAATTTCAAATATAATTCGCATTTGTAATTTAGCGGCCTAAAATCAATAAAAAAATACGCCATGTTTACAAGTTTGCAGATATTTTTTCTGTGATTTAGCTAATTTGCAAGTGATGCAATTTCCAGTGTACCATGGAAAGTATGCAATAGAATTGAATCAGCTATATTGTATTGAGAAATCTTCGCGTCTCCTGCATAGTACTGATGAGAGCCAAAAGCTCGAAAATACTCTACTATTGGGATTTTACACTGGGTTTCACAAAGCTTGTAATGTTTATATTATTTTAATGTTAGACATCCGTAAAAAAAATATTTTACCCCATTACAAATAAAAAATTGTTTTTATTATATTTAAAATATTAGGGTAAATCGAATTAAATGATAAACATTTTTAAATTTAAAAGCTTAAAGATCTTCAACTTTAGATACCTTTTTAATTCTTTTTTTAATTAGAATCCTAGTTAAAATTTCACCGAAGAACTTAAAATTCCATATAAATTTCTTTAATAAATTTTATTTTAAATTTTAAAAAATAAGACTCAAAGAAAAAGAAAATAAAGTTTTATCTCAAAGGTTTATTCTGTTATTTGAGTTAATTTTTTAGAAATTTTAAAGAAATTTCTATACTTTGAAGATGAAATGTGGTGAATGTTTTATATATTAAGTATTATTATTTTGACAAAATAAAAATATGTAAAAAATAATCAATCTAAAAATTATAAATAGAGTTTTACTAAAATGTTTAATGAATTAGATTGCCATTTAATAAATTTAAAGTCTAAATTTTTTTTTTCGTTCTATTTTATTTGTAAAAAAGTATAAACAAACATCAGAGATAGAAAATATTATTATATTTATTTAAAACTGGTTAGTGAATTATCGAATAAATGTCAAATAAATTTCATTTGCACATTTAAAGAACGAATACCATTTTATTTTATACCATTTTATACCATTTTATTTGAATTTCTCCGTTAAAAATAAAGTTTAATAAAAATTTAAAAATAATAATAATAATTGTAAGTAGTTTCAAATAGTGGCGTAACAGCGGCTTGGCATGGGGTAGTTTCCAAGGACACCGCTAAATCTCTAATTTTTAAATTTTTATTTAAATGGATATTTCACTTTTATCCTCGATAATAAAAAATCTAATAATTAATTATATTTAAATATATTTCATTTAAATTATTATAATATTTTTTATTATGTTTGTTGCCTTTGTGGGGCTTCTTGTCATACAAATGTCAATATCATTTTATTACTAACACTGCAGTATACCGAAACCGGAATGAAATAGACAACAAAACTGCACAGTCTGCACTTGTTGTAAAGTTTTAGTGTTTCGCAAGCGATATAAGAATTAATTAAATGTTATTAATACTTGATCGATTTTAGATTTTTAGTAACTGAAATCAATTAATGAATTCTTAATAAGAATAAATAAGTAATTAATTGAATTCATTATCCAGAAAATAAATATATTTCTTAAAAGTTAGACATGGATCGGAAGAAAAAAAGCGGACATCAGTACCGCACAGAATAACTTGCTAAGGAAAAAAGTGAGAAAGAATAATACTTTGGTTTATAAAACTGGCTTAAAACGAACGACTCAAAATCTGAAAGTGACAATGACAACGTGTGTACTTCAAGTACAAAGGATGGAGTGGATGGTGAAGATAATGCCTATGACACGGAAGTGAAAGTTAATGCCCCTGCTACGGAAGCAAAAGCTGAAAATTGTACTTTAAAAAAATCTAAAATTGTGGAAAATACAGACCAAAACTTATTTGAAAAAAAATGAAGTTGGTGTGAGTCTGGTATGATAATAAGTCTGAATATGAAAATACGAATGTAAATGATCCAACAACATGGAATTTAAAATTATAAAAATACCGGATCTTTTCTAGTTCAACATAGTCCTGTCACAAATAAAACTTTCAAATCTCCTATAGTTCACTATTTAAAATATTATTTAAAATCACTTGAAAAAGGCTGTGCCGAAAATTCGTGAATATCAAAAAACATCGATATATTTACTGATTCATAATAAATATTTTAATAAATACAATGTCAATTGTAAAGAATTCAGAGGTGAAAATTGAAAAAAAGTTCTTATAATATTTAATCCTTTCAACACTGAATTAATGAAATAATACGTAAAATGTTTGCACAGTGACACTTCTATCACACTACAATTGACACTGAACAGGCATGAACCTGTTGATACACTACAAGTACTGTACTACCAACTTAGCAACATTAGCATAATACCATAAACTACTGGAACACACATATTACATTGAATTTGGGATAAAGATGACATAGAAATAATTTTTCAAAAATGTTAGGGATATAAAATATCCCAGGAGTGTTGTAAGGATTAAATAAAATTTATACATCAATTGAAAATGTTTATCATCCCCAATTGCATTAATATTAAAATAACTAATATTTCATTGTTTTAAGTAATAGGTATTACACATCTGTATTATTTAAAGAAAATTGTGAAATGGAAATAGCGTTAAATTCAAATGCTTCTAGCAGAAGAGTCAAGAACCAGTGGTTCTCATAAATATTTAAATAACCATAAAATCTAGATTTACATACGAGAAAGAAAATTTTCGTCCAAAATTTTAAAAATAATAAATCTTTATCTGCTTTTGATTTATTCTCTTCGTTTCAAAAGTTCATTTAGAATGCACTTAAAAATTCTGAAAATTAAAAATAGAAGAATCTGGGTTGATAAATTTGAAAGGTACTTCCGTGTTATCTTACCCCCCAAAAATTAAATTATAAAATACAATTAAAATAACAATATAAAAAATGAGAGAATACATTATTGATGACGTTATTGAACATTATTGAACATGAATTTATTAAGGCTATCTGTGAATTATGTGATTATGTGAGTTTATGTGGCGCAAACGTGTTCTAAGCAACAGTACCGATGTGTTCGACACTATTCTCAACGACATTGTGGTTTTCTGGCCACCTTTCTGACCATTTACAAACTCTTTACAAACATTTAAAATAAATATAATAATTATATGTGTTCTTTTTTAATTTAATTTTTGGGGGTAAGATAACACGGAAGTACCATTTGAAGATATGTTAGCAAATGTTGCAATTAATAAATTAAGAGTGAAAGATACATCACAGAATATTGCATTCAAATCCTCAAATTCATTGTCTAATATTTATCCAAATTCTAAAAAGCTTGATTTCGGCCTAATAACAATTTTTGAGTTCACATATAATTGCACACAACTTTTGTCATCGATGAATTTCATTAAAAATAAATACCGAATTAGACTTTCAGTTCAAACTTAGAAATCACACTACGTTTCATTTTTACATACATAATATATTTTATGAATTCAATTTATTATTTTGAATGTATTATTTTAACATGATTCTTAAAGATTACATTAAGTAAAAACCAAAACATTACTAGAAAATTTCAGAAAAATCTGAGAGGTGATTTTCGAGTTAAAAAATTAGAAGTAATATTTACTTTAAAAATAAAATGAGGCAAATCAACAGGCAAGCAGCAAGCAGTACTAAAATTAATGATGAGATGAGGTCGTTAAACTATCCGGATAATTTGGAGAACAAATATGAATCTTGTAAATCTACGTAAATCTTGATTCGACATTGGATATCTATTATACCATTTGTGTAATAATGCGAATGCTGGCTATGATGTTGAAAATATATATGCAATTCCTAAATATATAATTGTAGAAACATTTATGTAATAAATTTTCAAATTTATTAAGTTTTGATGTTTAATTATATCATTTTATATTATAATTATATTATTTTATATTTGAATAATAATAATAATTCTAAAAATGAAGGAGTATAGTAAATTTAAAGTAATATAATATTATAATGAAAATACCATGAAAAGGTTTATCAATAAAATTCATTGTTTTTTAGTCACTGATGATCTATTTTATGATATTTCATTTATTTACATTTTGATTAAAAATAAAATATTTTTATTATTATACCCAAGACAAATTTTCGGCTTTGCTTTTATCAAGTGTTATGAAGAATTTGTAAATTTATTTTAAAAAAACAAGATTAGAGAATAATTGATATAGCTTACATTAGTCTTTCTCAAAGTGGGCGATAACACCCCCTTGTGGTTGTTGACGTGGGTTAAGAGGGCGATGGTAAATTTGTAATTTCATTTACTTTATATTTTAAATTTCACTAAAATTAAAACCTACCTACTACACAATAACGAATAATTAGTTTATATTTCTACCCTGTATGATGGTATAAAAACTTAAAATACTTAACATAGGTTTCGTAGGATAGCCCGCACGCCGTACGCAATGAAGTTGTAACAAGTTTCTGTTAAATAACGCTATTGCAGCAATCTGGTAACAATAGGCTGGTTCATCGATACTTGTCCTAACTAGCTCAGTATGATTGAGTGTTATATATTATATATTATATAACCTCCTTTTTTACTAATCACTAACTTCCTTATTAGTACCATCATTACCTATCTTGATCATCACTTTCCATATTTATTAATTATTCCCCATCTGGGAATTACTTTCATTTTTTGATCAATCAGATTCTTTTAGAATATGCAACTAATATATATTTCTGTTTAATTGCTATTAAAATTGAAAAAAATTCAGGGGGCGCTGATTAATATTTTTTGTGGAAAGGAGGGGGGGGGGGGGTTGTAGATCAAATATGTTTGGGAACCAATGGCTTACATCAATGAAATATAAGTAAATTCAACTTTTTAAAGGAAAAAGCAAAATATCTAATAAATAAAGTTCAAAGATGTTAAGTTGAAAAATATAGCGGATCGTAAAGAAATTTAACTTAATATATTACTTATAATTTGTCATTAAAATATTTTTTCAAAGAAATTTGAATTATTAGTGTTTAATGAAAAACAAAAATTCAGCAAAATATTATTCTGTTTTGTTATTTTCTTACAGTTTTATTTAAGATTCACTATTTGAAATTATTGATCTAGTCCTTATAGGCCTTTATCACTTATAAATTTATTATAAATTAAATATTAAAACAATAACTATTAACTTTTTTTCATTGAATTCATCTACTATAATTTATTTTAATCATATTTATTTACATTTAAAACCATTTAAGATAAATTGAACCAACTATAGTTCTTTTTATATAAGAAAAAATTAAATATTTAAAAGGCCACCCAAAACTTCTAAAAGGCCGCAATATCCCCACCACTGCACTATGTAATATGTTATATATTAATTAAACTTTAGTTTTCAACAAGATGAATTTGTTATTTGGTATATATGTTACAGTGAATTTGTATTACCAGTGAGAATATATTTTCGCTAAGCCGGTCAGTGAATGTATATCTAACAATGAAGATACAAATTCACTGGTTACATTTAGTGAGTTTGTATTCATTGACAAGCGAGAATTCGCCGCGTGGAAATATTTGGCCCTAAGTGTCAATGTGTCGCCCTTCTTTCATCTAGCTGCGAAGTGTTTTTAAAAGTTTTTTGATTTTTCTAAATATGTAATTTTATTTAATGTGTAAGTTCAAAATAAATTAATATATCATTCAATATTTTTAACTTTTTAACTCGGGTAGTTTACAGACTAGAAATAACTGGAGCGGTTAACACAAATGAAAACAAAAAAACACGCAACTGTCAAACTGACATTCAATTATAGGTTAGGGTAGAATACACATTCACTAAAACTTGCTAGTGAAGTTATATTTTCACCAGTAGAAATATATTTCCACTGGTGAAAAGATATTCGGATATGAATTCACTGAAACGTTAATGAAAATATATTCTCACTGGTAATACAAATTCACTGTAACATATATACTGAGGCAAGAAACAGTAACAGTTTCTATCTTGGAATATCCTGGATGAAGGGTCACCTATGAACCTACGTTCACTTTTTACTGTTGAACCTCTTAAGTGGTTTATTTCGTCAAACGAAATGCGTTGCTCAGTGCTGAGTTTTGTTATCCACTAGCGTATATATATGTCTTGGGCATAGTGTTACAAAAAATAAAATAATATCTTATTGGATGATATTTATTAAGATAATATGTTAACAAAAGTAATATTTATGATATAATTTTATTCGTCTTATGCGTTTTGTAATGCATATGTTGCTGACGTATATATCCGTCATAGCCACTTAAGAGATTAACAGTTTCTAATTACAGTACAAATTATAAACTGAAATTTACATATAAGTTCAATAAGTTGTAATTTTCTAGAGATTCGCGACGGTTATGTTAATAACTGTACGCTTTTTCAAGGTGAAAATTTCGTCGGCACAGACATGCAAATGTAATTTTTTCAGAAAATGTTTTGACCAATCCGAGCAATGTTAAAACTTTTTATTAAAATTTCAAATTTCCGAATATCATCTGTTAAAATTATGTTTTAGAATACAAAATTTATACGTTATTAAATTTGTTTTATCTCTTGCCAGCATAATTATGCACATGTTTCAAATTGTCTTATCGATAGAATGATTGAATTTTTACAAGCTTTTGTAGAAGGTCACTTTCAGAGAATTAAATTTTATAATATTGATTTCATGGCAATTTATTAAAACAATATATATATATATATATATATATATATATATATATATATATTATATATATATATATTAATTACGATAGATCTCTTTTAATATAGGGGGAAGATGATCTTCTCGAACGCTGCAGAACGAGGAAACTTGACAATTTACTAGAATTGCACAACAAGAAACCAGTATGGAATGAAGGTAAAATTAATTTTCTATAATATGGAAAAAAGGAAAATTAATTACTCGATTTGCAATTAATAATTCTTATAATTAACAGAAAAATATTTACTCGAAATTTCTGAAATAGATTTGTCAACCTCTGATAAATGTTTTCTCTTTTACAAATAAACATTTTAAATTATTATTTAATCTTTTAGATTCCCAATCATACGTGCTAAATTTCCACGGCAGAGTAACTCAAGCTTCGGTGAAAAATTTCCAAATCGTCCATGACAATGACGGTAAGTGTTGGGTGATCTTTTAGGGTTTGATGGAAGGTTTTCATGAAAAATATTTTTTATGTTAATGTTTAAATTTAAAATAAACTAAAATAATTTACAAAACAAATGAAATAAATAAATGATTGAAACTTACAGCATACTTTTGGAATTTTGAAGTGAACCTATAAATGGAGATGAATCGGAGGGAATAAAATAATAAAAGCCGACACCAAGCGACTCTAAAAACCTAAAAGAAAATACATATTTATTGAATTAAAACTAAAAAATATCGATACAACTTTAACAGAAATCAAAATTATTTCAGTGCTTAAAGAAGATCAGATCACAATTATTATTTTCATTTCAAAGATGAGGTGGACATTGTGAGAGTAATTAAATTGAATTAGTATTTAACTTCCAGATTTAAATAGAATTAAATAATATAATTAAAGTAGACAATAAAATTATAAATTAAAATAATAAATTAAATATATTCAAGAATGATTGAAAATTAAAATATAAAATATTTATTGAATGCTTTTGTACGAATATTCCCTATTCAAATATTAACTCATGCTTGCGAAAATATCCTCTAAGCCAGGGCTTCTTAAACTATGGGTCGCGACCCCATTTGGGGTCGCCTAGCAAAATATTGGGGTCGCGAAATTTTTATATAAAATATTCAAATACATAAAATTGCATAATTGTCGTATGTTTCCCTACTCATTAGGCAAATGGAAATTTGTCCGTAGGGACCAACTCTGAAACGTCAATTTTGTCATATGTATTTATATTATTACTTAATTAATAAATTTTCACAAAAAATTTATATATCTTTATTTTAAATTATAAGGGGTCGCAAAAAAGGTTTACAATCATTAATGGGGTCGCGAATGGAAAAAGTTTAAGAAGCACTGCTCTAAGCTAAAAATAGAGAATGTTTTAATAAGAGAGATTTTGTGTTTTTTTAAAAATATAGTTTTGTTTTGTTTTTTAAAATATGGATGTGATTAATTTAAGAAACCAAACATCTAATAGACATGAAGAAATAATTAGTAAATTGAACCGAAATTGTTTTTTTCCAAATTCATATTAAGGCAGTTGTAATGAAAATCCAAATAAACAAAATGTGTATAAAATAATAAAAAAGAGGAAAACTATACTATTGGCAAGAACTGATTTATTATTTGAGTCGATAGCTCTTGCGCTCTTGAAATTCTTGAGTTTAGTATTATATTGCGGTGTAATATTTGTTTGGTGATTCGTTAATTTGATACCCACGAACACGAATGAGGTCAGAATAAAATTCAATAGGATTCGTTTTTTATTCAGTTCAATAAAAATACAACAATCATATTTGATTTTACATTACAAGTATCTCTTACTCTGCTTGATTAGTGAATATTCTTACTTTTCTGATCTTTGAACAGGTTAGTCACTTGTTTGCGTATAATTACTTAGGCGGAGGAAAAGTTACATTTTCGTTTAATTAAAAATCTCCACATTTTCCAAGTTTGTGGAAATGAGCTACCCCTGACTGAAAATAAACTGATCCAATTTATTAGAAGGGAACACTAAGTTACAAATACAATTAATTTGTCTTTAAATTATATAAGTTTTAAGTTTATTCGAAATTACGACAAATTATTCTGCAACCTTTTAAAAGAATGAATAAGGATTAGAATTATTAAAATAATTTTCATTTTCGTTTATCTTAAATTTTTTCAAATTATAAATCAATTTTTTGTTTTACTATTCAATTTGGAAAACAAATCATTGGCACCAGTGCTTTTTTTCTGACGGAACGCTCCGGAACGGCGTTTCGGCACCTTTTTTCGCTGAATGATTTTAAAAAATTGACATATGTTTTGGTTGTTTGTCATATTACTATTTCTGACATTTCAAATAGTCAATTACAATTTTTCAAATCCTTTCGAAGTATATTATGGTTACTTTGGGGAAGACATTCTGCTATAGACACTAAGAGCAAGGAAAGGAGTCGAGATGATTTGTCTGACGAAAATTGGAAAAAATTAT
>CAUHTR010007970.1:9585-111782 GCA_959609185.1 Schmidtea polychroa
ATTAATATAAAATTTAGACTACAGTGTAAGAGATTATGGAAGAATATTTCTTTCAAAGAAGTTTATTTTAAATAAAGTGAACTTATTTTAAAGAAAAAACGAAGTTTAGTTGGGTTATATGATAGTTTCTTATGATATTCATCATCGAGTAGCGTTGTTAGGTGCCAGAGAGTAATGGAAAGAAAGATCTTTTCCTGTCAAGATGATATAAGAATTGAGAAAAAATTTTATTTTTCAACAATTTACTAACTTAATAATTTCACATTTCCTTAGAAAAATTAATAAAAGATAATATTATTTTAATAGAATTTTCCAAGAATTATAATAAAACATAAAACTTAATATATCATGTGTTTACTCCGCAAAAATAAAAGTAGTAACCAATTTTATAGTTTCCATTTTACTAATTTGAAATGGCGTACCAATAAGCTTGATTTTGGCACAAATAACGCCGCCAGTGTAGTTTAATTCATAATGATTTTTGTAAAGTAGCAAAACTGAAATATTTGTAAAGTATTAGAAAACATCGAGAAAAGTTGTTAAGAATTGTATGATTAATGTTATTTAGAGATATTATCAAATGAGTAAATATAAGTTAATAAAATAATAATTGTTATTAGTAATAAATTGGTATGGGAATAATTAATGATCTAGCCATTTATATTTATTTAATCATGTCTCAATTAATTTATTGTGTAATTACATATATGATTATAAAATATATTATTTACTCTTTTTCTCTTTGCCATTTGATTCTTTTGTGGAATTTATTTTATTTGATAACTGTTCGCAATTCTTCAATTTGGCTTTCTGATTAAGAGTCAATCCATGATTATCCTCCTGATTGCCACCATTTGGTTTCCTACATACGGAATAGGATAATTTGTTATACAAACTTTATTTGTTTTAATAGCAACAAGAAATTTTTATTATTCTATGTATTCCGATTCAAATATACACACAATAGCAATTGAAATAAAAATGCAGTGAACAAAGTCGGGTATTTAAATAATAGATAAAATCTTTACTTTTATATATACATAGATAGTTTTATATTACATACATATACCAGGCCAAGAATAAAAGGTTTTAAGAAATATTAATAAAAAACTTTATTTTCACAAAAAATTCTTGAAACAACTTTTATTCGCATGGACGTTTACCATATATAACTACTCATGAAAACAATGTGGACTTGACAGCTATAATATTAAAACTTGTATTTTATGTACAGTAGCTTCTAATTAGTATTAAATTTTTTTGTTAAATCTCATTAAATTTAAAAATCACTTTAATAATTATAATTTTTTTATTACACATATTTATTATATATAATATTATATATATATATATATATATATATATATGATATATATATATATAATATATATATATATATATATATATATATATATATATATATATTATATATGTGTGTGTGTGTGTGTGTAGCAATAGAATTTTAAATGAGTCTAATTGGCTCGCTCCGTAAATCTAGTGTTAATAATAAAATTAGTATAATAATAATAAGAATAATAATAATAATAATAATAATAATCGATAATGATAATGATAATGAATAATAATAATAATAATAATAAATATAAATTAATTCTAACTAATTATTATCTGCAAATTTTCATCTATCACCAAACTCACAATCTATATTGGCATAAAAGCAAATATACAAGTATCACTTTGGCAATAATCTTTTATTAGTTTTCAGTTTACCATTCGATTAGATAAATTATGTAAGCACCAATTAATAATAATTTTGATACAAATATTCTCTTATTTATTATATAATAATACATAATTAATTTTTAATTCTCGATTTTTCTATCAGCCTTTCCAAAACATTAAGAATCAATTAACTCCACCAGCTTGTATCATTGCTATTCAATAATAAATTATTGATATAACCGAAACCATTAACAATAAAAATTAAGGGAAACAATATAATGAGATTTAGTGAAAAGGATATTTTTAGGAATTGCTAATAACATAAAATAAAAGACAGACGAGTCCAAAATATGTATCATTATTATTCGATAATGACCTATTTAAAGAAGCAAATAAAATAATAAAAAACTTAATGACATAAATGTCTATGATGGAGAAATAAAAATAAACGCTTGGAAATGGTTGATTGAGTAATCACACGAATTTTGTTCAATTCTAAACATTCGCAAATTCTCGCAAACCAAACCAATTAACACTAAAAAACTTTGAATGATAAAATTTTATTGTATTTTGAATGAAAAAATAATTATTTATTTTAACCAAAGTACCAGTGTTTCATAACGGACAACGAAATTGTGGGATAGGATCAGAAAAAGAAAATATCGTAAAAACATCAGAAAAAAATGTTATTTCAAAACATTGACGTGGATAACAAAAATTAAACTGTACAAAAATACTTTTAACTCTATTTATATCATTTAAAAACAATAAGGTAATTATCGATTTTGAAAAATTCATAACTTCATAAAAAATACTGGCGTAACTATAAATTTAGTCCCTATAAGCAAAATTTATTCCTCTGTGGCAGGCTGAACATTTTGAATGAATGAAATACGTAAAAATATGATTTGATGAAGAGTAAGGAAACTACAATTTAAAATTAGTTATTTTTACTTTTTAAACGAAGAAAATATTATATTTATATATATATTTATATTTATATATAAAAATATATATTTAATTATTTCGTTTTAGCATTTTGATAATTTTATATGGAAATGAGGAGTCTGCGAGGTACTTCTTAGCTGGAAACTCCCAAAGTATTGGATACTTTTGCTACCTCGTAGTTACTGCCACCTGAAAAATAATGTAGACTTGGGAGTTACTATTACATTTATGATTTATGGTCGTAATTCAAGGAAACTTTTTGAAATTAATAAATAATAATCGTGAAATTTAAATTATGAGGTTAAAATTAAACTAAAATCACATAAAAAGCGTTTTATAAAATATTTGGAAAATGGGTAATTGTTGTAAACCATAATCAGTTGACCAAAAAACAAAAAAGCATTTCACCAATTAAAATTATCAAAAAAAATTTAAATTCAAACTGCATTTAATTTTAATAATCCATTCAATCTGTTAGAAAAATTTCAGATAGTGAGTAAAGGAATGGAAAGATAAGAATGGAATCTTAGTTGATTTCTAGTTTAATTAAAACAATTCCTCAAACCAAATCAGTTAAAACAAAATTCATACCGCGATTGTCACGAGCTAAAACTAATGAGATCATTCAGAGTTCAATTCTCGTATCAATCGCACTTATTATAAACTTATACACGTTTTGAAACAAAAAAATTGAATTATCATAGTAATATATCTGAGGATGATATAATGATTTATGCAAGTAATATCATCCATTACCACTTTAGATAGACGATAACACAAATAATTAATACGATACTTGAGACATGATAGCAATTATGTCAGAACGCAATTGAAAATTTGATAATTCCTATAGATAAGTGACGATACAGGTCCATGGAGATTGTAAACCGCATTATATATTAATGAGAATATACAATCTATTGTTCGTTCATACATGTGAAGATTACAATTAAATTATTAGGAAAGATTAATTACATGGATCCAGATGCTGCACAAAAATGTTTAGAATATTTATTATACAATCACCAAATAAATACAAGCCATTTTGCCGCATAAATATTTGCGAGACACAAATCATTACTTAATATACATTTCATTCTAACCGTATAGTACAATAAATATGATTGAGAGGCAATTACAATAATTTATCAAAGATCAAAATGAATTCACATGCAAGGAGTGATCAAAGTATGGAAGTCATATACGAGGCTTTGCTAAAGTAGTTCTGTGATTTTTAAGACAATTATTAAACTTTGGAAAGGTAATTTAAAAAGAATTCGTTATGATGATACAAAAAATTACAAAGATTCAGCTTATAAGTTAATAATTAAATTGTATTCAATAATAAAAGTTAAAAAGATGTCAGGTTGGTCTTCTTTACGATAAAAGATATAACTTCAGTAATTACCCAGTAATAAAATTATTTTGTTTACCTGCGCTAAACCAAACGCGAGATACTCAAATAACACAGCGAAGTCATAAAATAATGAAAATTGTCATGTTGTCTATATTTTGCCCGATTAATATTATTATGGAATTGTGTGTTTGATGCTTTGTGCTCCATGACAGCGTGTTGACGCTGAATTGTGCTCCATGACATTGTACAGAGCCTGAATTGTTGCGCTCCGTGGCATTATACAGAGCCTGAATTGTTGCGCTCCGTGACATTGTACAGAGCCTGAATTGTTGTGCTCCGTGACAGTGTGAAAATAGTTTTTGGTTGATCTGGTGTTTGGATTTATTTCTTGTGATTTTGAAAGTTTTTAAATCGATAAATCGAAATTGTTGGAAACAATTTTCTTTGGGACTCTTTCGAATTTGTATTTCTTTAATTGATAATAATAATTCGAATTCTGAAATTTTCTTTATTGGGATTTTAAAATGAATATTTTGGGGAAAATGAATCAATTTTATACCAATGTATATTGCAGAAACCTTAGTGAATACAGAAAAGATAAAATCGATGATGTGTTATATGAAAGGTCTACATGCTTCATTTGTTTTATCTCAATTAATTTCAAATATATAATCAGTTTATTCTTGGTAGAAATAATCACATCAAGTTTGTTGAAAAACTTCATTGAAAATCTAGATGAAGATTGCAAAAGTATTCAACATTTTTACAGTAAATTTCTAGCGTTTAGAGACGCTAAACTGAACGCTATAATTTTTAACAGATTTCAACATTACTTTAAAAAAATATTAACTGAAGTAAATTGGGCTAAATACTTTGCTTTCATTCCAAGATGTTGATCAGAACTTTCTGACAAATGTCCGAGCTCCGAATTACTTGACTGTGGTTGAGAAAACATACAACTACTTTCATCAACTTTTAGCATTTTCACCTGAGTTAAATTTTAAACAATTATGTCAAGTGTAGCGAGAATATTACAATAATTAAATAAGAATCATGTTGCATGAAGCAATGACATTATGGCTGATAATTATTGGTAGTCTTTAGCAACCTCATGTTGTTTATGGAAAGCAAACAAAGCACCTACATATATCATCAACCAAGAAAATTTGATATGACCGTTTTCTAAAGGTTTACAAATTTTTAGTAAGCTATTTTAAAAAACAGTGGAAGTTTCAGTTTAAAAATTATTTTAAACTCTTGTCAAGTTCATGATATGTTCAGTAATAAATCAGTGACTCCTTTGATCTATGTTCAGATCTCGTATATCGTTTTACTTATAATGAGTGTAATGTTACATAGATTGGAGAGACTGTCCGTCATCTCTGTATTCGAGTTCGACAGCATACCCGATTGAGTGGAAATAGTAATATTATTGAGCATAATAAGGCATGCAAGTTAAAAAAAGACATTTCGTATTTTAAAGTGTTATCTAAGGTTTTAAAAACTATTGGGAACGCATTACTTGTAAGGCCTTGACGATAAAGTCGTTCAACCCAAAAATCAACATTCAAAACGCATTAACACGTGTATTTTGTGTTTAATTAATTTTATTATTTCGAACATTTTCATAGTAATAAAAAACACTTGATAAAGACTGTCTAAATATTGTGTACCTTGTATATTGTTTTGATCTATAGTATTGCCAATATCAATATGAAAATTATTGGATTAATAAAAGATCAAAGATGAAACCAAAAGACAAATATTAATAAATTTTATTGGATTCAGAACATATAATTATGTAATTACTAATAAACCTAAAAGTATAATTGCTTTTATCGAAATTATTTAATGCCTGATGACAATCGACCTATCGAAATATATTTTAAAAATGGTGTTTTCTTATTTATATAAATTACCACTTTTATTTAATAGTTTATTTAAATTAGCATTTATTAACCATCCGATTAAAAATTAAAAAGTTAATTAAAGCAAAATGGAGATTTCTATCAATGAATTGAGATTGGTCAAAGATCGCCTGATCTCATAACATTCAAAGTTAAGATTATTTTTTAAATATTCTTATGTAATAGTAGTCCAAATTAAAACGCAAAATTATTTTGAACTAAAGAAAAATATCTAATAAAATATTTGTCATATTTTTAAAGATTTGGCAAAAATGAAGAATGGCTTCTTCTTAGAATTAGCTAATTTGCAAGTGATGTGATTTCCAGTGTACCAGGGAAAGTATGCAATATTGTATGCTTACCTGGCGCGAAGAGAAATCTTCGCGTCTCCTGCATAGTACTGATGAGAGCCAAAATCTCGAAACTAGTCTATTATCTATTTTATATATATATATATATATATATATATATATATATATATATATATATATATATATATATATATATATATATATATATATTATATATATATATATATATATATATATATATATATATATATATACTTTGAGATGAGAAATATGCTGGAAGTCATTCAAACGGTTATTCAAATTTGTGAAAATGTCAGAAAAAGATAGTTACAGCTCAATTAAAGTAATAAATTGTAAAGTTTCAAAATCAGTATTTTCAGAAACTATATTTATTTGTTTTCGGGATTCATTAGAGCAAACGAAGTACAGAATGAAGTATATTTTTGGATTTATTGACCAATATAGTAAATATGCATCATGCTGGTAAATCATAAACGAAAATATTATCATTAAAATAAAAAAACAGTTGGATGTTGAAATATGATGCACCGGCGATCTTACATTGGTGATAGAGGGAAATCATATGAAAATTCATAATATTAAAATAATTTATTCAAGTCCTTATCATAATTCTGCAAATTAAGAACCATTAGAGACGCCATTCATCAGTTTAAAGGATAAGAACTACAAAAATTTGGCTGAGTTATTACCAGCTATTAAATTTATCATTAACTCCACTTTCAAAAAACTATTGGCCAAGTATCTAGGCAGAGTTTTTGGAAATCATATATAGAAATAGTGTTTGTTGAATATGCTGGAAAGGAAAACATTTATTCTAAAACAAAAATTGGAAGTGGGAGATGTAGTTTTGATAAAATACAATATTAATAATAAAGAGGATGTCAGGTATTTTGGGCTTGTAGAAATCATGAAGCAAATACATGAAAGAAGCTATGACAATTGCATAACGTTTATAAGAAACATTGAGTGGATAAATCCATTTAAACGTTGAATGTGTAAGAATTTAGTTTAATTAATAATAAAAATGAGCTGTTGGAGGAAATCCATAAAAGTGATAAATACGAATAAACATGTGTAAATGCGATATTGAATAATCGAATAATAAAACTTACATTTGAACGTTAAAATTTATTTTATTCAATTTTTCGATCTTATGCACCCCCCCATGAAATTCAATTATTAAGGTCTGTCCCGACTTGAACACTTGAAAATCTGGTCACCTTAGATATACAAAAAATTGATATATTTTGATGGAACTTAGTGGCAAAATTGCTGAGGTCGAGTTTTTTTACATGATACATATGAAAGTCAAATATATTATAGTCATCGACAATATGAGAATAATAACTAGAAATGACGCATAACGGAAAATACGTTTCATTGAAAAAGATTTTGGAATATATAAAGAAATGACGGGCATATCTTTAATAACTGTTTGAATTTGAAGGGTTCCATATCAACTAAATATTTGTCAAAAACCTCAGCGAATCAAATGTTGAAACAATTGCCCGAGTCACATGCGCTCGAGAAATCTTTTCGATTCTTTGGAAATTGATTTGACCAGCTATTTAAACAGTCTTCATATTCTCTTCTGATTAATTAGACAGGTAAATCAATCGAGACCTAATAATAAAGCCGACACAAAATTGCTAACAATGATCGAATTAATTGAAGATATATGATAAAACCTTTGGTAAGTAGACAAAGTATGACAGTGTACAAAGATAATTAAATGATATAGTGATAATACTGATTATAAAAATACATTGTTCGAGATTTTCTGAATATTAAAATATATTTTTAATGAAAACAATTGCCAGTTATGTTAATATAGAAAAATAAATTCGGTAATATTTTCGTTGTATGAAAATTCAAAAAACACTTATAAATTGCGAAATATAAACAAAAAATACTTAATAAAATTAATGCGTCTAATTAACTAAAATGTAACGAAACTAACTCGTTTTGATTTTCAAATTTCACATTCCATTCGTCCGTATTAATAGAATCTGTAACAAGAAATTTGACATCGGCTTGATCTTCATCTGTCCCATCTCCTTCCAGTATCAAAAAGGGTTTTTTGTCTTTTTCCTGTTTGCAAAAATTTGAGTTTTCCGAGAAAACTGTGTCTTCTTTACAACTTTCTGTTTTTATTGAAAATGGAAACGTATTATTACCATCGTTAATGATAACTTGCTTAACGTTATCTGTAATATTAAATATGTTATAACTAAAATGCTGCAAAAAATCATTTAAATAAATTTATTAAAAACATGGAATTATTTGAATGAACAATTTCAGTCCAAAGCTTGTAACAGTAAGTTTCGATTAACAAAATCATTGCAGTAACTACGTAAATTTAATTAAAAATTCTTAGTTTTCTACCAATAACATCTTTTTTATGGAACTTTTATACTGTGAATGTACCAAAACTTAGGTTGGGAAATTATAATACAAAAACATGAATGTTAATATTTGAATTTCTACAAATTTCCCAAATCAGTTTTTTTAAAAAAGAAAAAAATATGGGATCTGGTATTTTTTCCCTATAGAGGGAAAAAAATACTACTCATTAAAAATATTTACTTAATTTTAAATAAAATATAAATTTCAAAAAATGCCAATCGATTTTTCTAATGAACTTTCACCTCTATTGAATGACACACCAGCCGCAGTTGATTTCTGCAGGTTTAAAGGAATCTTAAGAAGAATCGTACACTGTGAAGAATGTATGACTATTTTAAAAAGAGTGAAGTACAAAAGACATCGGGGTGGAACAGCCTTTAGGTGTTATAAATCTGGTTGTAATAATAAGAACAAGTATGTGTCCATAAGAAAAGGATCGTTTTTTGAGGATTTTAATTCAGGCCTGGCAGTGCTGCTTATAGTATGCTATAAATAATTATTCGAAACACCACTTTCCACGTCTCAAAGACAACTATTTTAAAAGTACATACTGCTTTGGCGGATAAAGTACAATCATATTTTACAGAGAATCCCATAAGATTTGGCGGCAAAAGCATCTTGTGTCAAATCGACGAATCAATGTTTAAATATAAACAAAAGTAACACAGGGGCAGGTTTCCACCTTCGAAAAGATGGGTGTTTGGTGTAGACGATAAATCTTTCACACCTGCAAAATATTACGTATGTTTGGTGGAAAACAGATTTGCAAGTATATTGCTTCATATTATAAGAAGTGTTTGTCGTCCTGGTTCTATGATTTGGAATGATGAATGGCGGGTTTACAATAAATTATCGAAAGATGGATATTGACATCAAGCAATAAACCACAGTATAAAATTTGTAAACCCTGTTAACAGGCAATCGAATCATTGTGGAATAAACTCAAACGACGAATACGAAGAATGATGGGTTTAGCATGCATTCAATGGAACAGCATAGTAATAATTGTATGTGGAAGGATAATCTTGGAAACAAAGACTGATAATTTAATAAATTTAATTCAATAATATGTTTATTTATGTATTCTTTATTTTAATACTATTTTTTATTTATTTATAATTTTTAATTATTTTTCTAAAAAATACCAGATCCAAAATATGTAATTGGTAGAAATTTCCTCAACAATGAAAATAAAACGTCTATTTTAATTTCAGTTGACAAGGAAGAAGAATAGAATTAGAAGAAGTTAATAAACAGGATCTATTAAAGTTAACCAAATCATAAAATATGGCTTAAATTAATTCTAATAATAAATAGTAAGTTGTAAGTGTTAGTATAACAAATGATCTTACAAAATGATTAATATTTATTTATCCATATTCTTCAAAAATTGATTGTCTTATATTATTAACAAGTTCGTTGCCACGGGTAACGCATATGTGACGTATACTATCCTATATTATATTTAGAGTATCTACAATCAAACTCTGAGATTCTTTGTAGCGAAATTTAAATAATTAATGGCAATATAAAAAATAGATATTCACAGTATTTTTATATAAGAACGATAAATAATATTTTAGCTGGCAAAGATTTCGCTTGCTCTTAAACTTTTGTAATATTTGAAGAACGAAAATAAATTTTTTTTTCAAATTTCACTATATTTTGCAATGTTTTCAGGATAATTTTGATTGGGTCGTTATATGATTTCTCGAAAAATTATAATTTCTACAATGTGATTATAATATTATACAATAATAATAATAAAATTAATAATAATAATAATAATAATAATAATAATAATAATAATAATAATAATAATAATAATAATAATAATAATAATAATAATAATAATAATAATAATAATAATAATAATAATAATAATAATAATAATAATAATAATAATAATAATAATAAAATAGTAATGTTGAATTGAAAACGGCAAAATTATATTTTTATGATTAACAGATTCTTCAGCGAATTCTGCTTCTATTAATTGAGATTAATGCCTGTAAAGTAGTCATAACAACTAAATTTTCATTTCTAATCCATTAATATTATTTCCTTTCTTGAGAACAAAGTGAAATAGTTAAGACGACGATTCGACGCATTCAACGGTATTCTGTATCACTAGATTGTAATATGCAACTGAAACCTAACAAGATATACGCATTAAGCTACTACGCAAACATAAAATGCAAATGACATTCGAATGTATACGATGTCAACTGCATACAGAACGATTCAATTCGAATATTGAACAATTATATTTTAAAATCGGAATTCATAGGTGAATAATTTGCATTAACATTGAAATCATTATCCAACTGAAACTCTAGATTTGCAATTATAAATAAGATCTATGTGAAAGCAAAATTCACAACCTGGCTTGAGATTTATTATTTACACATGCCAACTGAATCGATTAGGTAAATGAGAAGATCACCAAAAAATTACGAAAAGAATAAAAATTTGAAAGAATTCTTCTATTTTCATATCGTTTTACAAATATTTTTATTAAAATAGATTCTTTGAACTATCGACATATACATGAAAACCTCCAAATCGCCTAAACAAAGAAAAGAAAAACAACTAAAAATAAAAATAAACACGTACATGAGTGTAGAGCTAAAATATTTGAATATACTGTTAATTCCGATTAATTAATAGAAATTTGGATAGTCATTTGAGAACAAAATATATTAAAGAATAAATAATTTAGAAGGATTAAAAGGAATTCACTGCATATCTTGTCGATATGATCAGAAATTCGATATATAATTTAAGCTTGTATCCGAATATATTTCTGGCGTTCACAATTTGTAGTACGTATACCGGTACGAGATTAGTGATGAATTAATAATGAAAAACATATTTTGTTTATTTTTTTTCTATGCAGATCACATTTTCGTTCTACGTAAAAGTTTATAGCACATGCTTATGTGCTTGGGAACCTTTTAAAAACCAGTTGATAATTTAGGAAATCTTTATTTTGGTAATGCTAGGTGTGTTATGCTAGAAAAGATTTATTAGGAGACAAGTGACAAAAAAGATAATTATTTAAATATCTAGGAAATTTTTTAGGACTCGATTTTTTCACCTACTGGTACGACACCATATTGTATTCTACTAATAGGTAACCAATCTTAAAAAGATTGGGAACCTCTGCTCTGTTTAATCTAAACTATTATATAAATTCTAACTGAATGAATAAAAATAAAGACGAGATCCTATTTGATATCTGCTACAGTAAATTGCAATCTTTGTAGCAAAAATAGTTAAAAATCTACAATTTAAAAAAAATTGTATTAATTCAATATTATCAAATTTTATATTTAATTCTTTTCATTCAAAACTGTTTAAATGTTTAAAATTGAAAAATGATTGATGCTTACACTATTATTGTTTGAATAAAGAAGCAAATGAATCGCCATTTTATTGCTTTCATACAATAGATACGCCTCCAAAAACTTAATTATTACCGAAATCCAAACTGCACTTATCATAAACATTAATATTTTTCTACGTTCTCCATCACGGAATATGAATTTATTGATATATAAAATTTATAGACATTTAAATATGAATGAAAATTTTTTCGAAATTGAGTTTTAATTTTATTAAATATTTTTACCTTTATTTTTTATATTTTACTGAGCCTAAAAATTTTCAATTAAAATTTGTGTTAATAAGTTATCCAGATATATCTAATCTCAATTGTTTCTATTTATATTTCCACTGATCATTTCATTTTTAAACTGTTATGAAACATATCGTGTCTTAGATGAGATGGGAAACTTTTAACTGGTTTGACAACTTATTTATTCTACAAAAGTTATTTTTCATTAAAAATTAAAATGTCTCAAAAAAATGAAAAAGAAAATCAATTCTTCCTAACTCTACGAATATCAATTTTCAGCATAAAGGAAAATCTAATCAAAAGCGCGTGAAAGAAATTTCAAAAGTTGAGCAATGTTTGGGATCTATTTCGTCTTAGTAGAAAGTTTTAATCTGATTAAAAATATTTATAGTTTTAAATTTCTATAGAGCACAAAGTATTTTTTAAAAGTTAGAAAAAAATTGAATGGTTAGTAAAATATTTTTGCGAAATATTGGATTATGTTTTCTTAACGCTGACTAGTAGACTCGTATCGGTTTACAAACTATTTTCCCATTGAAATTTGAAATAACAACTACATCCAACGGAATTAATTTTAACAAAATGTAAATGGAAAAAATTTTAAGTACCAATATTAAAATTATTTAAATGATCCTAAAAGCTAAGGGCAAAAATATAATATTAAAAATGTATTACCTGTTTTATTTTTATTGTATATATAATTGTGAAGTTTTTCGTCGTATTCATTTGTCGACCAACTGGAAGCTAATTTGCTATGGTTGAGAGAGCATTCAACGTCTCTTATTGATATTTTCATTTCAGCAGATGTTGCAATCATAGATTCACTATCAGACTTTGGAATGAAAGATTTATTTCTTTCACCGAAATGCTGTTGCATCGCATCTAACAATTGAGACGTGGTATTATTTTCATTATTAATGGATGACGATGAAATCATGTTGTTTGTTGAGTTAATAATGCTTGGAATTTTATCATCAGCATTCTAGAATTAATCAACAAAATATTAAATGATTAAGACAGAGCTTCTAAATATAGTATTCGAAGATCAGCAAAATGCTGAACATATTCTCTCATTATGCTTTATTTTTCAAGGAATTATGCTGTCAAATTCCTATCATTTTTGCAAAACTAATAAAACAATATTTGAGACAAAAATTATAATAAAATTTCTTATATGTGTGAAATAACAGTCAATTAAAAATTTATTTCTAACCAACTTCGTCAACAAAAATGCACTAACTGGAAAATTTTTCTTGGTAACAACTTAGTAAATTTCATTGTCAAAAAAAAACATACAAATAACAAAAAGTTATGCAAATATATGACATAAAATGAAAAATTGTAATTATATAGTTATAGAATTGAATGGTTTTCAATTCTTTCGAGAAAATTTTCCTTGTGAAATTAAATATCAAATAAAAAATATTGGATCAACTAAATTACAATGTATTCAAATTTCCTAAAATGCAAATATCAAAATTGTAAAGATTTTGAAAATCGACGTTTTTTACTATAATGAAGAAGTCTATTAAAATATTTATAAATAAACTTGGTGTTTATTTAGTGTTTGATTTTGGTAAATCTATGCTAGGTAGGACTAATTTACTTGTCTATACTAGTAAATAATAATAATAATAATAATAATAATAATAATAATAATAATAATAATAATAATAATAATAATAATAATAATAATAATAATAATAATAATAATAATAATAATAATAATAATAATAATAATAATAATAATAATAATAATAATAATAATAATAATAATAATAATAATAATATTAATAATAATAATAATAATAATAATAATAATAATAATAATAATAATAATAATAATAATATAATAATAATAATAATAATAATAATAATAATAATAATAATAATAATAATAATAATAATAATAATAATAATAATAATAATAATAATAATAATAATAATAATAATAATAATAATAATAATAATAATAAAAATAAAAATAGAATAAAGTGATGATTTCTTGGTAGCACCAATAATTGTTTAAAATAATGATTCACCCATTTATTTTACACATATTTCACAATTCAACCTAGGTGTATATTTATTGAACTTAATTAATAAATGAAATTTAAAAAAAAATTAATTTATCACTATAAATTAAAGACTCATTCGAAATTTTTGTGGATTGTGACTGTAGTTTAGTCAGAATTTCGTAATAATCAAAAGCTTGACATTAAAATGGCAAAAGCAGAATATAGAAAAATAAATAAATTTCAAGGATTTATTCGTAAAATAAATAAGTATAGTCATTAGAAATATTTTGAATAATTCAACATAGGTAGGTCAGTAATTCATCACCAGTCAAAAACTATTGGTACCTATGATGCATTTCACCAGTTTAATGCAGATCAGTGTTGGCGATAATACACCAATTGATACATCGAAATATCAATGATAAAACTCCATATAAATAAATATATTTATTACAGTAAATATATATGTTATATAGGTGATATATGTATTAAATGGTTACAACTTTGAAAAGCACGAAAATACCCCGATTTATGTTCTGAATACAATGAAAATCATAGGAAACTATGAGTGAAGTCTTCGAAAAAATTATAAACTTTTCATTCTTCTTTAATTTTTAATCAAAACTTAATTACAATCAGAAAATAATTACGTTTCTGAACCAATAAAAGAAGTACTTGCTATTGCTGAAAATGAAATATCAATGCTAATGCTGAAGATGTCATGACGCTATTAGACTTTCATAACAAAGAGCTCATAGTAGATATTATAGAAATGCATAACCAAAATATTGGTCGAGGAACCTTAAGAGTCTAATTCCTAATGAATCATCGCTATAATAGTAGAATATTTTACCAAATGTATTGAAATGATCGTGATTGTTCTGTTACAAAGACTTATCACGGTAGAAAAGAAATTTCTGTTCCATCAAAATTCGATAAAGGAGCTCTTATAACTGGCCATCTCTAGCTAATATCTTAGGCAAGTTTGCAATAGTATTTTTCTTTTTAAAAAAGCAATTGGCTAAAGAGAGATAAGTCTAAGTGAATTATTCTAAGTTAAGATTTTAAATGTGATAATATGATGAAGTTTGGACGGATATTGGCGAATAGGTTTATGTTACTGAGAAGGATTTTTATTTTATTATGCGTGTCGATATTTCAGAAAAAGAAAATTTGAAAATGAAAATTTGTATTTATCAAAATATAAAAATACTTATTAAATTTTAAAATTAAAATTAAAATTTATCCTTTATTTACTTCAGTCTTAAATTTACTAAAAACCGAAAAATATAATATTATTTTTTCATAAATCTGAATGAACAACCATTTTACACAGATTGTACTGTTGATATTTTCTATAAAATAATTCACAAAACGGCTTCTAAATGTAACACAATATTCAAAATTATTTCATCTTACATTTTCAGAAAAAATTTATATACATGAACTGAAAAAGATATTTTTATATATAAATAATTAATGATATTTGGACATTTTGGTAAATCAATAGTATCATGCTTCTATGAAATAAAATTTATAATTAATCAAAAAGCAAAGTGAATAGAGGGAAAACATTAAATGAATTCATAATTAAAACATTAAATGAAAATAAGCAATTGTTACCTGATAATGAAGATTAGCGTCAAAAGAGTTATTAATGTTATCCAGAATAGGATGATGAAGAGACAATGTATCACTGGATTTTGAAACGCTTAAAGTATTGTAGAGTGAATTATCAGTTCCGATGTGCCGAAACATATTGTTAGTATCAGACATTTTAATCATAAACGGATCCGGAAGAATTGAAGAATTCATGCATGTTACTGGGACAGCGGGCTTCTGAGTTGACTGAAGAGCATTGAGAGCGGGAAGAAGGTGATTAAGATTATTCTAAATTTAATCTCATAAAATCCTTTCAAAAAATATATTATAAATTCCATTGGAATTTTATTATAACAAAAAACTTTCGGATTTAGTTTGATGGTTGAAAATTTTAAACAATTCAGTGATTGCCAAATGGAATCATTAATTCAAAATTAAATTTTTGCCTTTCGATGATTAAAATGTTGGCAGCTACTAATGTGAATTGAAGCTATATGTATTTTTAACAGTTGGCATAAAAGATGTATTAAATGACAGACAAACAATTGTATTTACCAGCGTGCTGTCGCATAACCTATAATGTGTGAATTGAAATAAAAAAAATTGGGCTGGAAAGGGTTCAAAGGTTTAAAGTATCGTCAAAAATGTTTACTTTCAAGAATAATTAAATTAATTATTAGGTTTGAAAATATTAATAGGTAAAGTTTGCCATTGGTATTTTATAAAGGAAGCCAAATCTTCATTACTAATAAAATATAAAATACTTATATAAGAAAAGTAAATTGATTTATAATTTTTGTATATTTATTAATGTACAGTAGTATACCACATTATTATCTTATAATTCAATGTATAGAACAGTATAAAACTATTCTGTCGGTTAGTTATGGTAAGAGTAAAGCATGACTGGCATAAAAATACTTTAGATGTAGAACAAACAAATTTGGTCAATTTTATTTAGAAATTACCTAATTAAGTAAGTGACTGATAAATTCAAATAAACTGTTGACCGCTACAAAAATGATGATGATTGTTTTTTAAATACTTTCAAAAACCTCATATATTTATATATTTAAGTAAATTTTTTTAATTTACCGATTACGCGAAAATTCAAAATGAATAGTTCAAAAAGCGTTATAAATACAAAATATAATTTCATTTACAAAGACATAAAGTATCAGTCTAGGAAAAGACTACATCACGCCCATCACAAGTAAAATATAACCAAAAAACCACACCTTTCCAGCACTGATTTCTTTTTGAATAAATAAAAATATTAGTGAAAAAATTAATATTAAATTAAATTCACAATTGATTTCTTTTCTTCGTTTTTTGAAAATTATAAATCAATATTTTGTTTTCTATTTAACACAAAATAGAATAGAAATGATGATAAACAAAATTGTAATTGAAAACAAATCAATGATGAAGAAAATACAAAATCTTTTTTGGTTATTTCAATAATTATTTAATAATAAATTTACATTTTAAAGTAACTATTGATATAAATATTGGGAATGGCCGAATATAAAAAATCAAATTTCTCCAAAGACAATAATGTGTTTTAAATTCTCAATAGCTAATCAATTTATAACAAGATAATTGTCATATAACAATAGCCATCTATAGTATAGGAATGCAATAAAATATCTATTGTTATGATAGAAGAAATAGCAGTAGCAAAATAAATCAACAAAATTATTCTAATATATATTTAAATTTGGATCAAAGTGATCTGCATTTTATACCGCATTTTTCGGCGGAATTGCTCTAAACGGGTTAAGGGATCGAGTCAAATTTTGCACAGACTCTGCGATTATTGTATTTTAACAATAACAAATTTTTATGACTGTAAAACTTAGTTTTAAAAGCTTTGTTTAAAAATATTTTTTAAATATAATAAATAGATAAAAACTTTTTAATTATGTAGAAAGAAAAAAAAAGTACGATTAAGAGAATATTATAAAAATTGTGAAGCATTAATATAGGCTGGTTCTGACTAGAGAAAGAAAGCAAACATGAATCCACTGATAAGTGCGAACTGCATGGAAGTTGACCGAATCAGATCAAAACGAAAGTGGAGAAGCGGTGATTCGATGTCAGAATATCATTTTCATGTCATCATTCTTAATTGTATCAATAGCAATTGATAAATAGTTCCAAAACAAATACTTCTTACCAATACTTATCAAAAATGCAGAAGACTGAAAGTATATTTTTATTTAAAGTATATCAATATTTTTCAGAAATATTTTAAAATTCCTAATCAAATTACTGAGAGCAAAGTAAATTTGTTATTATTTTTGTGTAAAACTATTAGATGTCAATCTGTTGGTGTGACAACGGATTTTGAAAAAGTCACTTTGCTATTAAATAAAGTGTATGTTGAATTTTGTATGTTGAAAATATTTTCCCAAATGACCTTATCGTATTGAGCATTAGTATTGAGCATTCTGAATGTAGACATTACCTTATATCGTTTGGTATATTGTAGACTTGAGAAAAATTCGTTAACTGAAAGACAAGCAAGGATGAAATTAATTTACCACGTCGGTTAGCAATGTAAACCACCGATTTTTTCAAAGTCTTTCCAAATTGCGGAGTCTCAAAGTAGTGCCCATTACAGCTTGTTCTAGTATGTAGGTAAAATGAATGTGTATATATTAAACAGTCTGTAACCATGTATTCCATATTCTAATAAGTGGGATGGGTAATCAATGAGCATTCATCACATTGAATGACTTAGAATTGTTAACACTTGTAATATCCAGAACTTTGAACACAATAAAAACTACTACTCTGTTTTCAACGTCAGCAGTTTCATCTACTATAATAGCGATATCTTTGTCGGAAACCCATGTCTTCAAATCCTCCTTTTCTTTCACATGAAATGATAAATATTTTGTAAGGAGCTGATTTGCATGAGAAATGGAGAACCCATTCTGTAAGTTCTTATGAAGGAAATCACAAAAGGCAGGATTATCCATTTGTTTATGCTGCCTGAGACAAATGATCACAGATTCATTTTTGTCTTTGGCTTTTATTTTACTAGAAATCATCCATGGTTTTTGGATTCTTTGAGTCCACAACTAACTTCTTTGTAAGGTGATTTTTACTTTTAAAATGATCCGCAATCGTATCTTTTTTTATATAATTAATGGATACTTCGCATAAAGAACAGAATAGTATCCCATCACTAACATGAAGACCATATTTGGGGAATTATTGAACTTGTTGGAGAAGAGTGGCTTTCTGCTTGGGTATCTCGAAATGAGTGACCCAGTTGTGTTATAGAATGTAATTCGTCTCTATTTATCTCCTTTCACACATTCACCCGCATAACTTTATGCACATTTCATTCAATGTACGCTGTGAAGTACTAGTGGCTCTACTTATAAATTTTAATATATAGTTTACATAATAGAATTATTTATATTCATAAGTATTCTGTATTTTAAAAATTTAATAGTATTTTGTCCGACGGAAAATTATGTGGGTGTATATTTTTTAGGCGAGACATTTTTAGAAAATTTTTCAACCTCGGTAACAAAAAAATGATATACGGACAAAAAATAAAATCGGAACAAAATCATGAGGAAAAAAGTGATAAAACCATTGTATATTATGTAAATGCATGTATATGCACATATTATGATTGCCAAAATTCTTACTGAAGAGTTTTTAATTGGATCTACGTTTTCCACCTGAATTGGAAATATATATCTATAATATATCTATAATATATCTATAAAAAGTCTTTGATAAAGTCACAGTAATTTAAGTGGGAAACTGTAAAATGGGAATACACTTCATACTTGATAACTTTATCAAATAAAAAAGTGCATTGACTATTTTAGCTTGAATTTCTGCATTTAGGCGAATAATTAATAGATGACTAGATCCATTATGATATTGAAAAACCAGTCATTAAAATTTTAAAAAATCACAACGAAATTCGGGAAACGATACATAGTGGACGTTTAGTCAAATTTTAGTTAAAATTTTAAAGGCTAAAAAATTTAATTTTAGAAAAGATTTTTGATTAAATTTAAAGCACCGGATAACTTATTATATATTATAAATCAACGGTTCTTAAACGTGGGTCGCGGAGCATTTTTCTTGGGTCGCGGCGCATTTTGACAAATTGAGGCAAATTTAATATTCTTTGAAAAATTTTTTACATTTCAAGCGAACTTTACCTATAAATTTGCTTTATAACAAAATTCTTATGACTATTAACCAAAATTAGCTTTTTTAATGATCATTCAGAAGAAAGTTTAAAAATTAAATTTGTTTATTCATAAGAGTATTGTTAAAATATTCAATTTAAAAATTTTTTTGGATCGTTTGGAGAAATATTTTAGGATTTTGGATCGTGACCAAAAATCCATAAGAACCACTGTTATAAATCAATATAAATTTTATAAAATCAATAGCTTGACGCTAATTCCCTTATTGATCTGAAGTCTTTAAAAATTAATAATTTGTTTTAAACTAATGCCAAAAATTAAAATGAAAATAGAACGAATAATAATTTAATTACAAGCCAAAAATTTTGTTAACAAAATTTCTCATCTTCAAGGTAAAGAAATTTATTTTTAGAAATAAGATAACAAATTTTCAACTTCCCTCCTTTCTTAACGACTCAGAATGGAAAAATATCTCCTATTCCCAATATCTAAGAAGCAACTAATGATCTTCGAGCAAAAATTTAAGAATCACTTTCCTTCAGCTACGAAAAAAAAATTTGGAATGTATTTTTATTTGATAGAATTTTTCATATCGTCGACAACGGCATTTCTAAATTTGTCACTCATTTTACATGATTATATAATTTTTATAAAATAAAGACAAAAACAAATTCAATATATAAGTTAAAATGAGGAAAATCCTTCATTATTTCATTGATAGCTATTTTTATTACTCATTAAAACTTGATACAAATAAACAACTGGTTAATCAGTTATTGAAACGCACTGCTTGATGTGATATCAACCAATAGGAAATCAGTCCTAACTAGATGTGCGAGTTGAATGATAAATATTATGATAAACATATTCAAATAACCATAACAATTTTCAAAATAAAATTTTATATGGGTTGCAGCGAAATAAAATTAGTTATATGGGTTTTATTTGATCAATAATGAAAGTTTTATAAAAAGTAATTAAATTTAAATATTTCCAGAAAATGCGATTCCATACTAAATGGTCACTATAAAGTAACCCAATCCCAGGTATACTGCTTTTAAATAAATTTTTTTCCGTTGCGGTTTTATTTGTTATGTTTGTCCAAAAAAATATCGTAATTCACTCATTACAAAATTAACGTCTTTTCCTGCTTACTGTGAAATAATTATTTGAGGCATTTTAACAAATGGAAACCGTGAAAAGACAAAAATATTTTAATCTTAATTGAATTTTTTAACAGGAATAAAGATTACCATTAAAAATAAGTATTCAATAAAAAAGTTCATTTGAATAAAAAAGAATAAACATTCCATGCGATGCAGTATTACAGTCATGATAAAAATATTTTTGAACAAATGAAACTGTAATTAGAATAATTTATTCAGATATATTAACTTGAATATTTTGATAGAATTAACGTAATTGTTATGATGAATACAATATTTTTCACAAATCTACTTTCAGTATGATTAAAATATTATTTCTCTGATTTTAATTGTTTTGTTTCAACTGATGTTGCAAATTATTTTCAATAATAATCAATGAATTTGAAAATTTTATTTATATTTTTCCAAAAATTAATTAATTATTATTTTTATGTTATTAGGTAACAAAATTAGACGTATGACAACATCATCAAAAACTACTGTAATAAAAATAGCTATGAATAAAAAATAAAACTATAAAAATTCAATTTATATTTTATTTATGTTTCAACTTATGCTATAATAAATTAACAAAATATTTAAATTTTAAAATATTTTTTAAATTTTCATTTTTAAAAATTTAAGAGACTTGGAAAAAATTGAAGTCCAGTGTCCTAGGAAGTCAGCTCTAATCCTGACGAAATAATTTAATATTTTAAAACATTTATATCTAATAATTTACTGATTAATTCCAGTACGACAGGCAATGCAATAAAGGTCGAGCAAATCGACAAAATCAGGTAAATAAGTGTAATGAATCTAGTAATTTAACTGAAAAAATATTGTCATCAAAAATCGCTTGAAAAATGTTTACATAAAATTTCAATGTAAATAAGATTGCATACTGGAGTCCTAAAACGCTGTAATAATTGGAATAAATAAAGTTTATCCAGTAAATGATCTTATTTTTGAATCTTTTCATCATTTCAATAAAGTTTTGTTCATCCACTCTGAACGCACATTAGAAAAGAAAATACATAATGGGTGACAAGACAATTAACGGTTTTATTGAATGAAAAAAACTCCATGAAGTAAGACTGAAATGGTTCTCAATTTCTCATGGTTATCATTATATAAAAACTAATTTACGTTATAAAATGAACTTTCCATTTTTAGAATACTCCTAAGTTTTGGCACTAATTCAAATCGGATTTCAAATATACATAAAACTAACATTGGTAAACCATGGTAGAATTATCATTATTGCAAGAAATTTCAATAAAATTCAAAGAGTAAAATACTTAACACGTATAAGTTTATAACAGTGAAAGATTGTCAACCTACTCCATTATCATTATTTTAATAATTTTCTTAGAAATATAACTTATTCATTGTCTTTGTGTATTTTATAATATATAATTACATATTATTCCAATTTTAGATAGAATTTTAGAAGTGCTTTTTTAATATAGGATTCATTATCTAATATTTTAATTGTATTCATTGTTAGCAGCTGTATTAACAATTATTGCCCTGCCATTCACATTTGTCACCATAACATTTACGGGTCTCTAGCTACTGGCTGCAGATGTACTTTTGGTGCTAATCACTAGATATTCAATCTACAAGGAATTTTAAAAAAATAGTTTTCAAATTTGGAATTTTTTTTAGAATTGGAAATGATAGTCCAAATATCATCTGCAGTCATGATTGTAAAGAAAGAAATAAAAATTCAAAGTTCTCTTAATTATTATCTTTGGAATAGCTGTTGGTGTTGAATCTTCAGAGCTGCTATTATCCAGTTATAGTCAATAAACATAAATTTTATTAATATAATTTCCAAAGAGGACTTGGCTATTTTTTATATCTATTTCCAACAGCCATTTGACAAAAACTACAAAAGAAATTGTATTTTAAAATTATTTTAGTATATATATTTAATGTTTTCTGGATTACAGTGGAAATAGTTTGTCGGTATATATAGTATATACATTAAAATGAATGAAAAACTTGTAATATTTAGCAGTGAGTCAAATACATAATTCCCTTATATAAAATTCTTTGAAATATGCGTAAAAAACAATTGAATCAAATGATTTCCATCGTCGGAATAAGTAAAAAGCTTCAAAACAATTCGCATTTTTAAAATTGTATTTAAGAAACGTTATTATATTAGCTGAACTATCGTAAAAAATAAAATAAAACATTGGGAACATCTTACAGAAAACTTAAATTTCCAGTGTGGGGAAAGGCTATAATATTTTAAGTTATAAATATTGATTGTAATATTCTCAAACTTCAAAGACCTCATTAACAAATAACATTTTTAAATATTCAGTCAAAAAGTATTAAATTTTATTTTTCAGTATCTTAAAAATAACGGCCCGTTTCCAGTAACATTTTAAATATTTCATTAAAATAATTATTATAATTACAATATTTAAATTATTGACACATTTTTCATTACATTTTCATTGTTATTATAATTTCAATAAATACCTCGTTGAATATCAAGTAAAATTGGTCCGGTCTAAACCTTACAAGAAATATTTATGCAAACACTGATCAATGGAAACTGAGTAAATATTTGAAACTTGAGATAATTATTTTGTTAAACGGAAAATTTTCATAAATGAAACAGTTGATATTACATAATAGATGAAGCGGTATGACTTAATAAAGTTTGTGTTACAAAAATTAAACATTACTAGTTTATTGAATTTCTAACATAATTATCTATCATTATTCTTAAATTCAACTAATTATTATGAAATCAAAATACCCATTTAATACGACCACATTGGAAAAAATCATTGTGTGGTAGACACATATCACATCTGACATCATTAAATTCATTACTCGTTGGAAGACAATAGCAATCGTATGTCAATGTTATATACATAAAAATACCATAAAAAACATCTATTTATCTAATACCACTAAAATTATAAAAATACAATTATAGTTTGATTAAATGAATAATTTATTCATATTCATTGAGAAAAATAAATAACATTTTATTAATATTATCAATAATTTTTAAATGTTAGTGATATTTATAAAGAAAATCCAATATAATAAATGGAAATCCAGCTATATATCTCAAGTCACATAAATGTGATAGTGTGATAGTCAATGGGCAATAATAAAATGATGATTTCCTGGTAGCAGCATTTATTATTTAAAACAATAAAATGATAATTTAAGCCTTTTGCTGCAAATAATGTATTTAATGAAAAAATTTTCGACTATAAGATAGTCCTTGTATAATAATTATAATAATAATTATAATAAAATAATAATTTATAATAATTTATTATTGGATAATAATAATCGAATAAGGTCACAAGATAACATTTATAATTAAATCAAGTAGAGTATTCAGGATGATGAAAGCACTATTCTTCATTAGAAAATTTTCCAAAAACTTAAAGGCCAGTCAAACATATAATTATAGAATAACTATAGATTATAGATTTATAGATTTTTGTACAAATTTATTAATTATATCTTTTTTTGTTAAAAAATATTTTTTAAAAATTATAAAAATTATAATTCAAATAATAAATCATATTTAATTTGTAGCAAAATGAAATTACTATTTTTTATTATTTTTTATTATAAATTTTATTATCATTATTACTATTTTATTTTATAATTATAATAATAATAAAATTTAAATAAATTGATCTACCACTTAAATTCTTAAAATTTAATTATTAAAAAGTATAAAAAAAATATGAAAATGAAATTAATTATTTTGTTATGAATTCAGTCTGGAATTACTAATGCTTTGGAAAGAAAAGAATCGGTCAATTAGAAGTTGTTTGAAGTAGAATTGATCCACAATCAAAATTTATATAGACGGCAGCCGACAACTTGTATGTGATAAAATTATTAATATCATTTTTAATTATGAACTCTGCATTAAAAATTTCCAATAGCGTGACGATATATATGTGAGAATATTTTAATTTCACTTTATAATTCATTTGAATATTAAATTCACTTTTAAATTAATTTCAATTAAAAATCCTTAAAAAATTACCAGTCATTCTTAAGCAGTTAAAATACGTTTTCTTTATTAGCTTTTTTAATAATTCGATCACGTATTTGAACAATAAAATTTATTATTTGGGTTCAAAAATATAATAAAAATTTCTAATTTTCAACACAATAAGTACCATGTTACCGATAGTGTATAAACCTAATAAATACATCGATAAGCAGTAACTGGTCAAGCAATAGTCTAAAGGAAATTATTATGATATTGCGTTTGAAAACTAAACCAATTTTTGGGTAAATTTTAACAGTAACAAATGGTGCTTATAAATGTTTATAGATAACCGAGTGTAAATAAACCCGTCAACTCAAGTAGATTTTTAGGTTCTACTAAGTCTAAATTCAAATTCTAAAAGCTCCTTAAAAAATGACTATAAAAGTATATTACAAAAAATGATAATAGAAATATAAAATTATAAAAAATATAAAGTTTTTAAATCCGAGTAACTCCAAATGCAAATTCTAGTAGTTGATTATAAAATAATAATAATAATAATAATAATAATAATAATAATAATAATAATAATAATAATAATAATAATAATAATAATAATAATAATAATAATAATAATAATAATAATAATAATAATAATAATAATAATAATAATAATAATAATAATAATGATGAATAAATTATTTGGAATTTCATTCTAAAATTAAAAAATTTAGTTTTTTAATAAATATCAAAAACAAGATTATAAAATTGAAGAATTTCATGCAATGAATGTTATGCAATCGATTGTGCAAACATTATTTAAATAATTAAGTAACATTAAGTAATTTTTCCTGATAAATTATATTCTATTTTATCTTTGAATTTACTGGTTGGTGGCAAAATAAGTGGGTAATAAACAATAATGAATGCTACTCACCGGATTGAACAACGCTGCTCGATTAGAACTCTGGCAGTTATCAACTTGCGGTACGAAATCCACTTTATGATCCGTTTGTCTGAGAGCATGCATTGTTTCGTGATTTGATTTTGATAGCAAATTGAAATATGATGATATTTCATTGCTGTTCACATGACTTGATGATGGCACGCAAATTCCTCTCAGATTTCTCTGAAATGCCAAAGAATCATTAAGAAAACTTCGACTATCACAAGTAGAATTTGAGTTGGGTAAAATGTTCCAGTTCGAAAATTTCAATTCCCGATTGTTCTGTTGTTGCATAGCCTCAATTGCTGCTGCCATCTTAAAATAATTCCAATTTCATTTAAAATCCAGTTTCGCTTATTAGAATATCTATATTTCTATGATGAAGAAATTTAATATATTTCTCCGGTTTTTAATTGAAAATAAATGGAAAATTTTATACTAATAAAAATTATTTTTTTCTAAAAAAACCATTTTTTAAATTATAAATTATTTTTGAAAACATTTGTCGATTATCTATTTTAATTTGTTTTCGGGCAATATATCGATATCTGATTTAATATTTAATCAATAGTTTAAAAGCAAATGAAGGTAAATTGAAAATGGAAATAGATCACTGGTGAAAAAGGGTTTATCACTTATATATCTTGCAAATACAAAACATCTTCTTACTTTTTATTATTATTATTATTGTTGAAATTTTTGGAAATGAAACATTTCACATATTTAAACATCAATTATTTATAATCATGATTCATAAATTCGTTTATCACCGAACTTTTAATTGATGCGAATTATGTAACATATGATAAATTCAATATAATTCGACTTAAATGTGTTTTATGAAATTCAACTAAACCAACAGAATTTTTTTATTTAAATATTCAATTTCGAAGATTTCAATTCGTTTTTAAGTGTTTTTAATCATAATTAATCAGTATATTGAATTAAAGTACCGTGGCGCGAAAGAAGACAATAAAAATAAATCTTTTTTAATTCAACAAGAAATTTACTATTCAAAATTCTGTGTTCTTTATCAGTATACTTTCACATACGATATTAACATAAAATTGTAAACTATTCAATTTGAGGAATAAATCTAACAATTAAAATTTTAAATATAATAAAAAATAACAATATCTTTTTTATCATTCATCTATTTTACTTTTAAATTTCAATTTCCTTTATCTTCATTTTTTTCAAACTATAGATCAATATTTTGTTTTATATCTAACACGAAATATTGATCTATGATATGAAAAGAAATGAAAATAAAGGAAATTAAAAAACTGTAGCTGTAGTCTATAAAAAATAATGAAATATCAATTCTGGAATGTCAACATTGTTATTGACCTAGATGCCGATAAAGATTTTTGTCAGAATTCATAATAAATCATTTTAGAATCAAAAGAAATATTTGTAAAAAAAATTTCCCTTGCCTTTAATTTGCTAATAGCATTATCGAAACCAAAAAAAGATAATTGAGCAGGTTTCACATAAATAGACATGTGATATATATATATATATATTTATTTTAAGCCAAAGAATATCAATTAATATTACAGATATATTTTCGGATTAAATATACATATTTACATAACAAACAGGTTTCGAGATCGTTTGTTGTCATCGATAATATATAAAATGTTAGCATGAAATATTCAGTGTTATGTTAAACAGCATAAATGGAAAACACACACCTAAAAGTTGATAAGAATCGACAAAATTTAATAAATCAGGAAGCATAATATTCACAGATAAATTTTTCACAGAATCGAATAAAATTAATATTATAAAATATCAAAGAAAAATAAAAGATTTCCAATAAATTTTCACTGAGAAAATTCAAATAATTGAATCTATATGAATTCACAAGATTTTAAAGCTTTATTAATTGGAAAATCTGAAAGAATGTTTTTTGAAAATTTTCAACTAAAATAAAATCGATAGATATTTAAAAAATATATCAATAATCAAAACAAAATGGATTAATGGTATTTTCAATAATTGAAATAAAATAAATAATCGATATTTTCAAAAATTCTATAATCCACATATTAAATGAATTATCGACATTTTCAAAAATTCTATAACCGAAATTTTCAAAAATTCAATAATCCACAATAAATTGATTATCGATATTTTCAAAGTCACAATAATCGATTATAGATTATTTCCAAAGATAAAATTTCAAAAATCACTTTTGCTATCATCATTTTTTCATCTATAATTCAAGCCAACTTAAAGTTTTGCCATAATAAATATTTCTCATAAAAAAACAGATTTTTCAAACAACCGAAAATTGTGTTAATTTCTGAGTTCGATGAAGACAAAAATTAACTGCATGCCTTTATCTCGTTACTTCAGCAGAGAACTCTACTCAACACATCCTAATAATTACAAACCAGCTCTCACCACTCACGAAATTTTCATAAAAGACGTGAGCTCGCCTAATTAGAAAACAAGACAAAAAGAAATGATGATTCTCTGAAAATCCGAATAAAATTATTTCGTAAATAATAGATGTAAAACTGGCAAAACTCGGATTCGGGGGATAATTTATATTGAAGAAAAGATATAAGAAATGAATTATCGTAAAAAATGCACCTGAGACTGATGTGATTGCATAGAATTGAAAAAGGAAGTATTTGGTGATGTTAACATTTGTTGTAAAGCAGTGAGAGATCCATTAGCACTGTGATTTGTATCAGAATTACTAAAATTCAAGTCATTATTGATAACCGGATGATCAAATCCGGCCATTAGACTTGCAACAGACTGTTGATGAGACTGGTGTAAGTAGGGATTGTCGTGAATTATTTGTCCATGTGAATGGATATTTTGAGCCAATTTCTGAGAATTTTGTGGATTAGGTATATTATGCCGATTGAGAGCTGATGTTAGAAATTCATTTGTTTCTTGTTTGTTAATAAACGAATTGAATGAGCCACTATTAGACTGCTGATGAGGTAAATTCATTGAAGACTTATCTAACCAATTTATATTCGTAGGCACACAGTTTTGCATCAGCTAAACATAATTAAATTAAACAAATACAATTTTTTATGAATTTATTAATATATTTCGTAATGGGAATTTTTCAAAAATTCAAAATAATTCATACTCGAAATTTGGCTTAACGCAATATTAATTTTCTTTAAACAGCTTTTTTATCAAATTGCAGAAAAATCATAATTATTATGGACAAATAAAATTTATAAGATCTTATAAAAAATATAATTCTCCATGATAAAGATTTGGATATAATTAATGCATTGCAGCGACAATAAGCCGATTGGTTATGTGTGATTACATTCAATAAAGGATATTTTATACTCGACTAAATTAATTTTCATCCCAAATAACCATTACCCATTCGTCTGAATGAAACAGTCAAAATATTAGAATTATTATAATTGGAATCTAAATAGCCAATTTATCAAAAAAAAGGTATTCAATAGATTTAATATGCTTGGAAAATTGTAGTCAAGAATGACTACAACACAATTTCCTACAGTATCAAATATTTTACAAATGATTTCATTGATAAATGTTTCCTTGTACATTCAAAAATTACCAATAATGCAAAAACAATCCGGGATTACCAGGCCTATGCAGTTTATGGTGCAAATATAGTACAAGTACAAAGGCATCATAAATTTATTTAGTATATGCGTATATGCCAAACGCCTTATAAAATTATTTGGTATGAGTATATGCTTAAAGTATTACATAAATCAGGCATAATGGACAACATGTGCAAAAACACATTATTTGTCTGAGAGTGTTCACTAGAAAAATGAATAATAGAGAAAACGATAAAATCTAAAATCAGGTTACATCAGAGGGGATATATGGGCCAAATCTCCCTGTCGTAGGAGTAATAATATTAATTGAGTTTTTCTATATTATAATAGAAAATACTCAGCCGATTTCAATATTTAATGTTACTGCAATAATGTAATTTAATTTGTTTTAAATTTATTAATTTAAATTGTTCAATAGAAGTTAAATTTTAATATAAATCAGGTTACATCAGAGGGGATATATGGGCCAAATCTCCCTGTCGTAGGAGTAATAATATTAATTGAGTTTTTCTATATTATAATAGAAAATACTCAGCCGATTTCAATATTTAATGTTACCGCAATAATGTAATTTAATTTGTTTTAAATTTATTAATTTAAATTGTTCAATAGAAGTTAAATTTTAATATAGCTATCTAAAATAAGACTGTAAAAAATGAGGCTTTATATAATAAATAAAACAAATTCATTTATAAATAATTTTTAACTGTAATAATTCTTAAATCAGTGACTTATGACAATCATGAAGATATTCTGCAATGTGTAGCGAGACATAAATAAAACACCAGGGCCAATGTATCAAAAATATCAAAATATATTTCTATTTTTTACTATTTCACTTTACTTTTTACACTTTGATTGGAAATATAATAAATTAGTTTTAAATATATCATCAAACAACAGCTCAAATAACAAATTCAAAAATCATTTCTTATTTTCATGTAAATTGAGTGATATCATTCTCTAAAATACTACATGAGAAATTCACATCATAATCATAATTACAGCGGCAAATTTCTCATGAATTTGTAAATAGATCACTAGAAAAATAATTGCGAAATCACATTTATCAGTCTCAGTTGATTGACGATTATATTATAATATTGGAAACGTGTGGTTATCGAATAAATTATATTTATATATTATTAATAATATTCTATACTAATTAATGTGATAAAAATTATCTATTAATAATAATTTTTCTAATGAACTAAAGTTATAATATCAGCTCAATACCTTATCAAAATGAGAATATCACATAAAAGTACAAATAGCTTTTTGTTTCATTATAAAAGCAATTATGTCATAGAACAAATTATTCATGGTGAAATCATTTGGCTAGAGAAATGTAACGGTAAAAGCTGCAAGAGTCATAGAAAAATAATTATTCATTTCTTTATTGAAACTCATAAGTTAAACAGATAGCTAAATATTTCTATGGTAAATGAATAATATGAATAAAAATAAAATATATGTTAAATCAATATATGACGTACCTGTGCCGGGATAGTATTTGCGAGGAATTTTGATTCGGGAATGAAATTTTCAATATTATTAGGCCCGTGATAGTTATTTGGATAACGGTTAAGATAGATGGGGTTTTTTTGGTAAAGGTTTGCCATTTCGTTGAATTCTGGATATTGATTCGATAAAACAAAAGCAGCAGCAGCAGTAGCAGCTGCTTGACATTGATCTTGATGCATTTGATTCGATTGTTGTTGTTGCTGCTGTAGCACCATGGCCTGGTGCAACAAATCTCTAGCAGCTACTGGCTGTGACGCTGCAGCGAGAATTGATAATGCATTGCTGCCAGCTGCTACAATATCATAAAGAGATATTTGAGAATTGAGCATTCGATTTGGATGGATATTTGCAGGATGCATGAGATTATTACTGCCAATCATCATGTTTTGATTCTGGATTTCGAAATTTTCTAAGAAATAAGGGTCGGAGTTTGAATTGATTAATTCCACCGGATTTGACAATAAATGTGATGTGCCAGCCTGATCGAACGGCAATAATGTGCTGTTGGCCCCATTGAATTTGGAAATAATATTTGAATTTGAAGCATCTATTATGTGTGTGCTTGGGTTTGACCGACCATTACTTCGATTACAAACTTGCATTAAGGAAAACGAGTCTCGAACTCTAAATTTAATTTTTTCTTTCAATTATCCGAATAGTCTTGGTTTATGTATAACTTTAATTAAAAAATTTCAAAAATATTACCATTTTTTGTTTCTTTTTAGTGAAATCTAGTACTTCTAATATTGTATTATATTACTACTACAAAAGATACAGTTCGTAAAACATTTGCCTTATGTTACCCATTATCACTAATATTTTTCAAATATTAACGTCCGTTGTCATAGAATATTGTGAATTCTAGTGACCCGATGTTGTAATCTCTCATTTATTAAAGTGGAAAAAATATCAAATATGACCAAATTTCATTAGACTGAAAAATTCTCACTCTTGATATTACGAAAAAAGATATTGCTAATTTTTTTGATGGTAGTATAATCTTTAATTTGCATTACTGTAATCATTTGTAAAAATGCATTTCAATACAATCGCTTAACCTTCAATAAGTTTTGAGTTCGATAAGAAAATTTTAAACTGGGTGGTGTGAAAAACAAGCAATTTTCTTTTTGGGAATCAATCTTTTGTGAATGATATTTTGTCTTTGTTAAATGAAAATAATAAAAATGTAGCTTTAAATAAATATTTTCATTTACACTTATTCACTTATTTAATAATGTGAATATTAAAAATATATATGTCTTTCCATGAAAACATTATGTGCTTTTATATAATAAATTTTCAACTTCTAATTAGTTAAACCGTTGTTAAGGCCGGTGACTGAACATTTTCAAGATGGTTTTGCTGAAATTACATGACAAATATTATTCAAGTCATTACTTGTTACGTAATAGTAAATTTAGAACGTATAATATGTCTATTGTTTAGAATTAGTTACCATTCTGATTATTTCATAACTAAACAGGAAATGACACAAAAAACCACTTGATGAGATGTTTATTTAATATTTCAAAACTATGCGTATATAGATATATATGTACAGATTATATGAAATTGTTACAGATTTGCAACGTTATCTTTTGATATTTTTTTTCAAATCTCGCAGTTTGATAAAAAATATGTATCAAGTACTCCATTTTTACTTTGTCGATTCTAATCGGACTTATTTATTCAAAATGCATTATAAATATCAAGCAAAAAGCATAATAATAAATAATAAAATAAATCATGAGGTTGGCCTCGTTAAACTCCAGGGGCAACTAAATCACAGATAGGTACTAATGCAATATGAAAAATAAATTTCCATTAATTGGGATATTATTCCAGTAAATATAAAGCCCATATGTACGACATTAAACACGCCTCTGATAACAAATGGCATACAGATCTATAAGTGTTACATTTGTAGGTGTCAACAGCCGAATAATTGCGTTGATTTAATAAAATATATTAATTAACATTTCTGTTATCTCAATCATTCGATTGTCAGTTGGACAGTAATTTTAAACGGTTTTATTTTGGTTGATAAACTATTTTGATTTAATTTTTTTAATACATTTATCACGATTACCATTGGACAAGTTTTTTTTTAAATGTGTAGTGAAAATTTTTTTCTTTTTTAAGAATTATTTAAATTATGAAGAGACATCGACATTCCTAGAAAAATAATTGGAATTTTCTATATAATTAAGAGTTTTGCCTGAAAAAATAATTTACCATATTTACAACATTTTATTGGTCGTTTAATTGCTGCCATTTCTAGAGAATCGAGAACTTTGTGTAATTTTATCTTATTTAACTTTCCTATTCACCTAAAATTCAAATCACTTACTTGGAAGTCCAAAATTGGTAGCAAAAATAGGGCTTAAAGCCTTTTTAGATAAATAAATATAGTTTGATTATTTAAAATTGATTTTATATACAAAACAAGTGAAATATTTCAAAAAAAGTATAAAATTGTGCAATTTATCAAAAATGCCATAGGCAAACCTTTTGTTGAACATGAGTCTTTCCAAATGATTCATGTTGATGAGACAATGATTTAAGGCAACATCTGGTGTAATTCGTTCTTCTGGACGCATTTGAAGCATTTGAATAAGCAAATGAGCAAATTGTTTACGATCTTCAATCTCAACCTCATAATCGGGATCATGGGGTTCAGGTCGAGGACTAACATTTCGAATCTGATCCAAATGAGTAAATACATATTTTCTAGTTTCTTTCGTCCGTTGTCCAGTTTCATTTAAATAATCATCTTGATTTTTTAAACGCCATTCAAAACATGAATCTTTTGAGAAAAATCGATTGATTTTACCAGCATGTTTTAACATATCTGATGGTGGCATTCCTTGAGTCTCGATTATATATCTTATCTGAAATGAATTATATGAAATAACTTCGCTAGTCGACACTATGCGATATTAATTTAAGAAACAAAAGAAATAACAGTTAATTCTAAATCTTTACTGTCCACGTGCAATTAAAATACCTGTGGCTATGTAATAATATGTGATAGAAAGAATTACATTAGCAAAAGAAAGGAGAGCACTGGAAAATTTTTATAGTTTTTGTTAATTTTCCACACATCTGCCATAATAACTAAAACAAAAATGAATACGATTCTGTAGTTATTTAAAAACAATTTCGATGATTTGTGAAAATGATTTCAGAAATCCCAACAAATATTAAATAAAATTTTGAATAAACAAGATACATCAAACTTTCAATTACATATAAAGTCACAAGTAATTTTAATTTAACATCAATATATAAAGAAGAATCTCTGTCTGTCTGTTTACTATTTTTTGAGTCCCTATAACAGCTAACACCACAAATTTTTCCATGAGGCTCCTATGGAGCCCTGGACAAGTCGAAATGGGGTTGGTTTGACCATCGGGAGTGCTCTTCCCCCATTTTTTGGAAAAATTCATTAATAAATATTTATTTTTTACCGTTTTTTATATGTTAATTATCTAAATATCAATGTATTTAACAGTATAAATATCAATATCCCCCAATTATTAATTGAAACTGGGAATAATTTGTACGTTTTTGCTCCTGACGGTAAAACCCTTTAGAACTAATTATTAATTACTTAATAAAAATTTTATAAATTAATCAAAATATACTAAAATAAAACAATTAATCAATATTCACAGAATCCCTGTGTGATTTTTCTTTTTTCGCGAAGATTAATTTCATTTATCTAAAATTCAGTCCTTTGTCTGTATGTTCTGGGAAAATTGTTTTAAATTTGAAATAGTTTTTTTATTTTTAATTTAAATATTAAATGATGGCAAAAAAAATTATTTTTACTTGTATAGAAAATACAAAAATCTATAGAATACAAACAATACAACACACATATTACCGATTTTTTAAAGATATTTTTTTTAGATTTCAATAATTCTGGTTTAAAAAACATTTTTCTTTAAAATTAATTGGATTTGAGTTGAAAATGCAATTAGCCAATCAAATTCAACCAACTCACGTGCCAAAAATCGATATACGAAACATAATTTTTTTAATCGAATAAACCAAATGTTGGATATTTTTACATATTCTTTTGTAGGAAAATTATATTGCGAAAATTTGGCAAAGAATATAAAATTTCTCAGATTGAACAAATCTGAGCATTTCTAATGCATTGAAAATTACATATTCGTAATTCAAAACAATAAGCCAAAGAAAATTATTTTTTTGATTCCATCCAATAAGGAGCAAAGGAATTTCATTCTACATGATAGCAAAGAAAAAGAGCTTAGAGTGATAGCAAATTTTATTCATTTTAGTAAATATTATTTATTCTGTTAATATTTTTATTTGTAAACATTTTTATTTTCTAAATATCACTATTATTAAATCGAGAGATAATTATCTCCAGTGACACAATTAATGTAATTATATCCACTAATCGTCGAGAATCTCACCCTTTCAGCGACTAATACAATGAGACGATAACTAACTATTGCATAGTAAATCCCATTAGAACACTACAACAAATGATTAATCCCAAGTGACGGATTTAGAATCAAATGAGGCGTCATTTGCACATGTCAACATGAGAAATATTTCATTTTGGCGTCATCGACATTAAGGATTGTTAAATGAGACAAGATTATTTATGACGAAGAGATTATTATCAAAGATTACTTTATTGAAAAATAATGATAAATTAAATATTTTATAAAAATGCTAATCAAAATAGAATGAAAAGTGGCATGTTTAATATTCGTTGGGATTCTATATACATTAAAATATTCATTAATGTTAAAAAATCAAGCTAGAAGTTATGAACAGAGTGTTAGCCCATAAGTTTACATATGACTACTGTCAATCCCTTAGATAATAATTAAAAATAATTAATCATGAGGATGGAGGGTAGGGAGGTGATAATAAATGTGAATTAATTATCGGTAAAACATTAATATTTAAAAGCTTAATATTTTTAGAGGGTTTAATTATCAATTAAAATAAAAAATATAAATAAAGATCTATATAGGCATAAATTACGCAATCCATACCTGATCATATTCCGAAGAACCTGGATAAAGCGGCCAGCCAAGAAACAATTCAGCCATAACGCAGCCTAATGACCACATATCAATGGCTTCGTTAAATGGTAAACCTAATAAAATCTCTGGAGCTCTATAGTATCGGGATTGTAAATAAGTATTTTGTACAGCTTTGGAAGTCAAACATGCTGAACCAAAATCAATTACTTTTACCCTATATCTCATGGCACCATTTGCTGGATTGACGAGCATTATATTTTCCGGTTTCAAATCGGCATGAATCAAATGGAGTTGTTTTAATTTGGAAAGTGCTGTCAGAACTTGTTGAGCAATCGGACGGATTTCCGGCAATGTCATCGGACGAAATTTGTTCGATTTCAAATATTCATATAGATTTTGTTCCAGTAATTCGAATACTAAACACATGTGATTTTTATGCTGAAAGCATTCGATAGCTCGGACTATATTATGAGACTCTGTATCTTCTTGGCTTAGAGTTTGTAAAATTTGAATTTCTACATTTCCTTGTCTTAAGTATGACGGATGATTTTTGAGGATTTTAATTGCTACCATTCGATTATTGGCACGACAACGACATTTGACTACTTGGCCAAATGTGCCTCTACCGAGAAAAGCGAGTACCTCATACATTTGTGACATGGAATTTAGGTTTTCACCAACTACAATTTGATAGTCACCGTCAGCAGTGGCCGATCTATTCACATTATTCGTTTTAAAGCTGTTTTGATTATTTGAATTTTGGATTAATGAATGATTATTATTACTGGCAAATTTAATCGAATGATTCATTGGATTAATTTGTAATGGTGCTTGGAAATTGGATGATAAATCTACAGCACCAATATTTCTATATGACATTGGAAAATTAAATTCAGGAACTTCTTCTGCTTTTCGCTTTTTACTCGTTATATACTTCGAATTAGATTGAACAACTTTTCGAGAGTTATCAGGCATAGATAATTTTTCATTCGTTAACTCCAACGATGAATTTTGAGTTCCATTAAAATGATTGAACTTTTTAACTGAATTATTATTCACAAATGGAAAATTTTGATGATGTAATAACGGCAATGAAATTTGACAATTTTTAATGAAATTTTCGTTGGAATGATTCATATCAGCCGTTGTATAAATATTTTCTATATTTTCGATTTTACGTTTTCGATTTAAATTTGCAGCGTTATGAGTATTATACTTATTTTCCAAGTACTCTATCATATAGAATTATTCATTCAACTTAGAATATCTAAAAAATTATAGAAAAATGAAATTATTAAAAGTCATTTTGAAAAAGGAGAAAAAAAATGGTGTAGAACAATATTATTGTAATTTTGGAATAAAATCTACTTGCTAAGCCAATAAACTTTGCAAATTTATTTAAACAAATTTATTTATTATCGTATTAAGGTGAAACTGAATTTTATAAGTCATGAAGAATGAAAATTTTTTAATTTTAAAATTATTACTTTTTTAAAAGTCTCGATTGAAAATTTTATTTGGACTCCATTTTTAAAATATTTTATAAAAAAATTTTAAAGATAAATTATTTTTTATGATACTGGTAACTGAAATGCTTATAGATATGTAAGTTATATAATGTAACCATAATGACAGAAAGAATTTGTAAAAAGCAAATGATAGACGAAATTCTTAGTTTTTTATTGTTCTAGTTTCACTTTCATACTTATACAAAGAAGAATTTCCTTTTAATTCTCTGAAAACAGGGTCAAACTGATTTTCAGAAATTCTAGCAATTACATAAATTATCTTATTGTGTAAACAAATACTAAAGAACATTTTTAAGACCAAAGAAATAGATACTTCAAGCTTTTTAATTCTTTTTAAAGATTCTTTTCATCACATACTTAGAAAGTATTTTTTATTTAACAGACTTTAAGAGCACCTTATATACCAGTTCTAAATTTGGAAATTTCCATGAAAATAAATATTTAGTGCAAATGGAACTTACTGATTTTTGGATATTAGTAAAACGGGAGTATCCGCTGCTCAGTGGAAGAGCCAAGTGAACTTTAATTTCATTTTCAACATCCTATTTGTGCGAAACTAGATTTTCGGTGGTCTCTTTGTTGAGGTCTGTAAATTAAAATGAAATTTAGGTTAATAAGTGAAGAGAAAAGACAAATAAAAGCGAGATCATGCACAGAATTGATAGTAAAGGAAAATGTGATGGAAGCAGTATTAGAAAATGCCAAAAGCAATTACGAAAGGCAAGAATTTGGAAATCCGAGAAAAATCAATAAATTGTAAAATCATCGAAATCGAATTGGGAAAACGGGACAGGTATAGATTAGCTAATGGTCAACAAGATGATGGTTAGGGATTTATCAGAAAATGGTTTGGAAGGGTCGAAAAGCATTCAAATGTATGAAAACAGAAAACGTTAATTAATTAATTAATTGGCTAATAGAAAACCCAAGTCAATGGAGAACCCGAGATATAAAGGAAACCCGAGCTGGGTAAACAAGAAGAAAAGCAAACAGAAGAAAGATTTGGCCCTTAGCTTGACACAATGATTAATTGGGAAAGAGCAATGAGAAGATAGTGCGTGTAGAAAGGCCGGAAGGGCCATTAATTATCTTGGTTCGTTGGTCCATTATGGGTGACAGCCGAAGCAGATACGTGAAAGCAAATGTCAAGTGAAAGATTGGCTCAGCAATAACCATTTGTCATCCCGATTTCGAAGAGTATATAATGAATAGGAATAGTTAGGAATAGGTAAAACGAATCAAGGAGATTAGGGAAAAGAAGATATAGAATAGGAATACGAAAAGGTGAAAAAGAATCAAATCAAACGGAAAAGAGGAAAACGTTGGTCAAGAGAATCTAAAGAAATAACAGGTGAATATTATCTATTTACAAAGCATCAACGCCGAGCGGAGAATCGGTCAAACGTAACTTTGATGATTAATTGTAAAGTGGTGAGAAAAGATTGTGAATTTTGTTATTTCAATATACGTTGGGTCGTTATTGTTTTGATTTAAAGGACACGAGGAGTCAGAGGGAACCGACTTAAATTAATTGAAAACCCAACATCTTTAATAATGCGTAAATATTGTCCAAAAATAAATGTAAACCAAGAAATTAGGATAATTATATTTAGTTTGATTCCGAGATTTAAGATGTTTTGTATTGAAAAAGAAGGTCATTCATCACATTAATAACTTTAATAATAATTGTGTTGAATAGACTCCTTTTCAATAAATTGTTTGTGAATTTAAAATTCATGTTTCACTTATTATTATAATATTTTTAAACTAACTGCGAACTTCAACTGCGTTAAGTAAACCAATGTTTTGACTTAGAGTGCCACTGAAAATTTCTAATATATTAAATGTTTGGGAACCACTGATTTACACTATTAGTCTGTGGGTTGTATTTAGAAAGAAAGTCGTGTGTTTGAGTTACACATAATTAACTAATTAAAATGTGATAAAATTATAATTAATTTAATCAAAGATGGAAAGTCAATAGATTTCAGGTTGAAAGTTAATTTATGACTATTGATAAAACGAGTAGATTACAAATAATTTTGAGATAAAATTGGAATTAAAATATTAAAACATAAAAAATTAAATTATCTATGTGATTTAATTGAAAGGTATAATGCATTGTTGTTATTGAAGGAATATTGACCAACTATTTTTAATGGTAACCTCATAACTCTTATTTTATCACTTGACACCCATTACTAGGCAACATTGGTACTGTGTCAAAAGTTAGGTTGGCGTCAACTGGAAATGAATCCAGCGCCAGAATTTCCAATACCATAAAAAACATAGTTTTCTGTAACTACCATAGAAGATTTGGTGTTGAAGTAAATCTTAATTGGGTCATGTAGTGTCTCTGACTTCCTCATTAATAAAAATAACAATTTAATAATTAAACTTAAAATATTTTATTAAATTAATTATAACTAAATCAAATTAAAATTATTGTTTAAATAATCTTTTCTTTTCAAAAAAACAAACGATATCAAACAAGGCATGAATCATTCGACATCTCAAGCGTTAACTGTCATCTGAACCAATAAAGAAAATATGCCAAACATTTAAGAAGCTGGAGCCTTCGTTTTCCTAGTTGTGATCTCTCAGTTGATGAGCTTGATCATCAAAACCTTCTATTCAATCCAAGAAATTTGCCTTAGAATACTATTTCTCAATTCTAGCAATTCTCCTAATAAATTTCGTTACGAAAACTGGACTGACCCATCCGTCTTCAGTCAAAAGGAGTTAATTAACAAAGTTATTCCAGATAAATATTCAAATGCTTTCACATCGTACGATACTAGAGTCTACATGGCCAAATGCAAGATCATCAACAATCTCAATACAATCGCCAGATCAAGTGCCGTGCTTTCGTTAAAACATTGACTGCTGGAGCAAATACTTCCATGATCGCTTTTAATGTAGTTTACAATAAAATCTTTATTCAAATTAGTTTTATGTCTCTACAGTTCATACTTCAAACAATTTAAATGATTATTGTTTTAAAGGAAGAATAAATAATTAATATATTAATATATTTATACATCATCTTTCTCATCAATTTCTTTTTTTCAGATATTGTACAAATCTCATTGTGCCATTTTATAACACAATTTCAAAGTCAAAGGCACTACACGCCGTGCCACTAATTCATTGCGAATCAAACAAAAAGGTTATTGAAATATTTTAAAAATAATCTTCATCTAGCTAAAACTGCAGATTGCCAGTATTTTATTATTCAAATTCTCTTATCCAATAAAGTAATTATTACTATATAAGAAACTTGAAACAATAATAGTAGAATAGCAAAAATATTTAGAGGATATCATTATATTAAACAATCATTGTATAATAATGCGTATGTAACAACGTAAAAAGTTCAGATATTAATTATAAAAAATAACATTATAGTCGAAACAAAAATACTAATGCAGTTTCAATCTTTCATGACGAAGAAAAATGCTCATTCATAGATTAGACTGAAAGAGCTTATATCTGTTCATTCTATGGAATACATATTTCATTCGGATTAACCTCTTCTTCAGCTATTCAATCTGTGCTCTCTCCATTTTCGTTGTTTTCTATAATATTTATTAATTCACCCTGATGGGGACTCACGGGTTTGAGCCCCACCCCAAGACCATAAAAAATCATTAAATTTATTTTGACGTTTGCCAAATTTCAACGAGTGATTTTTTTTCATTAAATTTCTTCTTTTCACATTTGTACTGCTTGAGATTATAACATAAAAATCACAATGATAAACAGTTATTCGAAATAATAATGGGAATATACAAGCTCTAGGATGTAATATTTAGGATGTAATACTTTATGACGACGTGTGACGAAAGGAGTGTCAAAATAGGCTAAGATTGCGTGATGTCATTTATGGACGGTCCATTATCATAAACACTATGAATAGAATTTTCACGAAACTAAATCATTTATTATTTCAACACTATTTTATGGTTAATCAAGTAAAAATTAGCATACTTACTAATAATATTATTTGAAACAACTAGATTTTACTTCAGAAAATTTATTCGTAATTTCATTTAAATATTAAAGCAATGACCTTTAAACATACATACAATTTGTTAATTCACTTAGATTGAATGCATTAATAAATAATCAATTTCAAAATTTTGGCGTGCTTCATTAAAATTTTATTTTTTACAAATTATTATTAACATTCCAATTTAATATTGGTTGAGGATTTATGATAAGTTATAAAGTTTCAATTTTTATGAAATATTTTCCATATTCGACTGTGCTTTCTTATAAATATTTTATCAGAGTGCGTTGTCTTTCTACTGCAATTAAATGTAACCCAAAGGTAAATGTTATCAGCGAAGTTTATGGTATTAAGGTGAAATCATCAACTATATACCTCACACATATGGATGTGAATAATTCAATAAATTTATGTCAGGTATATAAGCTTAAATCCGGAATGGACTCAGTAGATATTCTATCCAAAGTATTTTTATATTTCATTATTCTATTCTTATTTAATATTAGTTTGAAAATATTTTTACAGAATTAAATAGAATGAATTTTTCTAATAAAACTTATATTTATGAAACACCAAAAGTGGATATTATAAAATTTCCCAACTATTCTAAAACCAAATTTTTAAATGAATTCAAAATGAAATGGTTGTTTTTAAGTTATATTCAGTGGAAGTTTCCCCATTCAGAAGTAATTGAAATGGAAACTTCTAGATTATATGCCATCTTATTTAAAGAATTCAATATGGATAATGACGATGATTTAGAATTGGTTAATATTGTTTGGAAAAATATTAATAAAAATTTGTCATGGAATTGCACAAGGAAACCTGAATTAATTTCTGATAATATGCCGTGTAAATTTCTACTGTGTTACAGTTATTATTTATTAAATAAATTTCTTTAATGTCTTTGATTTTATTGGCTGATGATAAATGTATGTCAAGGTTACAGTTTGAATAATATAATTAAATATTACGAAATGCATTCAATAAGTTTCTGATCTAATATAGAACTTATATTAAACTTGGTCGTTTTTAATTTTGAATTAGCCATATGAGTATCGGTGTAGAAAATGAAGTTTGGTTTACTTTGTTATTTTGCTTTATTATAATAGCGTTACAGTCTTTCTCAGGGCCGGTCATGGCCCCCACATCCTAAAGTGGACACCCAGGCCAGGATTTTCGGCGGGCCTACAAACTACATACCGTTTGATGCTCTACAGGAATTAGGATAAGATTATGGCAAGAAAGTAACATTAAAAATTTATTACAAATAAACTACAGTTTTTAGCTTTACATTTACAAAAAACATGGACTATGGTAAAAACTTACAATAATATCAAAAGTTATCTCAAAGTAGACTATATTTTCTAGCTTTTGTCAATGCAAATTTTTCAATGACATCATTAAAATCAACTTTCTTTGCTAAATCATTTTCGATACTTAAAATTGCTAGATGATTGAGTCGATCTTGACTAGTTGTGCTTCTTTGCCATGTTTTTAATGAATTTGCCAGCCTGCTGAATGATCTTTCAGCTGAAGAAACCGTAACTGGTACGGTACAAAACAGTTTAATGGCGAGACAGATATTAGCAAATATACCTTGCAGTTTTTTGTCATAAATTGCATCTAGAAGTTTAATTGGACTCATTTCAGTTCCGAAAACTGTTTTGTGAATACTTTTAAGGCGAAGGATTTCGTGCAGTAAGTCTTCTGACAGATCTGTCTCATATGTTTTTACAAGCTTTGATGCTTTGGCGGTAAGTTGACTATTGTCTAAGTTCTGGAAGTTCAAAATGGGTGAGAATAATTCGCATATGGTGTCTGTTGCTTCAAATCTTGTCTTTAAATCATTGATAAATAATCCAATGCTGGGTAAACCACGGAAATTCTGAAACCTTGTTCAGGTTCTATAGCGGTTTTTCTGTTTTCTCCAAATTGAGGTTACACCCCCACTGCTTCAGCAACTATTTTTGCCTTTTGAAAAAAACTTTCACTCGTGTCACGGAAGTGCTGCATATCTTGCACCAAGTCTCTTAGAAGTGCGGTCTCAACATCCAATGATATTCTTTTACTTTGCATGACAATGTTCTTGTTGTCAATACTTGTTAATATTTTGTGCCAAAACACTGTCATTAGCAGACCTTTATAAGATCCGAAATATTTTTTCAGACCTTTTGTTGTGTTCAGTGCTGCAGGAGTTAAACCTGCACCCATTTCTCCAAGAAGGATATTTAACACAGCAAGTACGCCTGGATAATGTTTGACAATTGGGCACACCACTTGAATTCTTTCACTCCACCTTGTTTCTGAAAGACTTTGAAGAGATAATGGTACATGTTTTTTCAGTACTTCCCACCATGCAGGACTGTGAGCGAAAAAAGAGTAGAAGCTTTCTATATTTCCGAAAAACGTTACAAAGTCTGGATTGATTTTTGCAGAGTTTACTCCTACACGATTCAATGAATGTGCCTCACAGGGAGAGAAGAATGCACAGTTGTTCATTTCTAAGATGCGGGACTTAACACCTTTTATTTCACCACGCATATTTGCGCCATTATCATTGCCTTGCGAACGGCAATCTTCAAGAGGAATATTGTTTTTTTCCAGGCTTGCAAGTATTTCTTTAGTTATTTTTTCTCCAGTTTTTCCAGTAAAGTTCATGAACTCAATGAAACGTTCATTCACCTCAAATTGACTTGAGTCCTGGTTTAGGGATATGTATCTTATAAATAGGATGTTCTGTTCATTGTGAGAAATATCCGGTGTTGCATCTTCTATTATTCCTTAGAAAATTGAGTCTCTACTTTGGTCTCGAATTGTTTGCAGAACTTTGTCTGCACAAAGGGCAATAAACTCGTTTTGAGAATTCCACGACAAATAATGTGTATGACCTTTCATACTTTTACCTTCCACCTGATTTTGTTGAACTTTGTTGTGTCACGTCATCATACTTTCCAATCAATTCTAAAATTCCTAAGAAATTCTCATTATGAACATCCCAAATATGTGTGTTATCTCCCTGAAAAGCTAAACCTTTTGATGATAAAAATAATGTTACATCTGCTTTAAATCAAAATAAGATTGAATTTTTTGAGAGGATTAGCGGAATAATATAATGTGCCTATAGCAAAATGCAGTAAATAATTTTAGTTGATATGTACAAAACAAAAGTCAATATTTATAAGTTTCTTTCTGTCTTATGTTCATCTCATTTAGCTAACCGACCTGCCCAGGCGGGCCCCATTAATCCCAGGCCCTAGGGCTAGAGCCTTGTCAGCCTCCCCATGTGGGAGCCATGGGTACCTGGCACCCCTAGCCAAAGAAAAATGTATGCTACATTTATCAATACGTATACTTACATATGCACATGCATAGACAAATATAAATAAATTTGATTTAAAGAAAATATTGAGTTAACAAAAAGGTATTTAAATTGCACAATAAAAGAAAGTTTTTACAAAAATTTTCATTAACTCTTTTTTAAACATCAATAAGCATCAACATACTTAATAATACATTCAAATTAAAGTTAAATACATATTGCAATCCAATATTTATTAATTTCTTGCTCTTCTTCTTGTGAATGTTTGAATTAATGTATCAACGTCAAGATTACCTGAAATTTCGTTTCAATTGATATTATTGATATCTTGAGCCATGGTCGATCGAGTGTATGCCTTTATCAATTTAAATTTTGAAAAAGTTCTTTCTGAACTGCCTACTGATACTTGCAATCTTGTGAATATGCGCAATGCGACAAATAAATTTGGAACACTGTTTTCTAATTTATGTTGACATATATATGAGAGGACATCAATTGCTGAAGTGTTTTGGGAAATTCGTCTTGCTATTACTTGTCATTCGTTACTTAAATCTGTTTCATCGAAATCTCGAATATTACTGCGTGGAAGGTAACTTTCTAAAATTAAACATTTTTGAAGCAGTTCTTCAGAAGAAATTTGTTTCAATTCGTATATATTTATAAGAACACCAACATTTTCGTTTAATGCAGACACGTGTTTAAATTTATCATCCAAAACTGCAATAGTGGTGTCAATGATTGAAAAATAAAAATCAATATTAAATTTTTGTTTAAAATCGCAAATAAGTTGATCTTTTTGTTCGTACATAAATTGCTTCTTCTTTTTACTAAGTCGAACTGTTTCTTGTTCTTCAAAATTAGGAGGCACACCTAAAGCCTCAGCAATTTTTGTCACATCAGCCAACAATTTTCCAAACTCAGCATCGTTTCGAACCTTTATTAAGAATTTTTTGGTATCATTCAATTCATAGCACACTCATTTCAGCGCTTTTATTCTGAAGTTGTTTGCTTGTCACATTTATTTCAAAAGATATATCATACCACATAATTAAAGATGCAATAAATTTAAATTTCCTGATATTTTTGATAAATCCATTTGGTTCTACACCTAATTCCGAAATTTAATAACTTCTATAATCTAAAAAATATCAATAAATATATATTATAGGAACACACAAACTTACCTGTGTGTAGAAATTTATTGTTCCGAAATTTAGTAACTTTATTATAGGTTTTGTGAAGGTGAGAGAAAAATAACTGAACACACCAACACAAAACACGATGAAAAATGCATGCAAAATTCTTATATAGGTTTTTGTTCCGAAATAAATAACTGTTAACATATTGTTAAAATATAATTATTACACCTGAAATTTAATTATTAATATATTATATTATAAATGATGACTAACAGTAATATTTAAGAACTTGAATAATGATCTCATAATTATATAAAATCAAAATTCAAGTCTTAAAAGTTACTTGAAATTAAAAAAATTACCTGAAAACCATTTTTAATAAATTGAATAAATGAAATTTAATAACTTCATTTTCACGTAAATGGTGACTCACCTCAACTGGTGTGCACACCAACGTGAATTATAGAGGTTATTAAATTTCGGAATTTGGTGTACTTTCATAGTATTGCTATTTAGCACAGACAAACGATAATCTTGTGATAATTCTTCGAATGCATTGCAAACACCAGACTAATTATACTCAATCCGACTTTCCCATCAAGTGCCACAAACTGGTTTAAGAGTAAAATTAGTTATATGCTTTTTCAAGTATTCCCATCGACAAGTCGAGCAGGAAAAATATACATACAGACGATGTACTGTATTGAAAAATACATTGGCATATAAACTATTAAAAATATGTTAATAAATACTGTAGAAGATTTTTAAAATTTTGACATTTTTTTACTATTTTGAAAGTTTTACACCTCACGCTGTATGCATTTAGGCTGATATAAACAATATAAGGATGCCTGGCAACACTAAATCATACACTAAATCAGTTCAACTTCATACTCATAGGTTTTATGGACCTAAGATGACATTTTAAAAACTAATTACTCAAAATAATTCTGATAAACTTTTTATCGTATTTAAACAAAGATTTTTACAATATATAAATGACACTCTTAAAAATATACTGAGTGTCCATAAACTCAAGGGTATTTTTTGAAGATGCCTAGTAAAACCTAGAAGCACCTTTTTAAAATTGTTAGGTTATTCATTTGCAAGTCGGTTTTCTCTGAATCCTCGTGTCCTTATTTAAACAAATAATTGAAACCCAACACAGAATAACTTTATTAAACTTTTATAACAATTACAATTTTTCACTAGATTTACAACTTTCCTTCCAAATAAATTCGGCTCGCGAAGGTAGAACACCCACGGGGCAATCACCTTCTCTGTTACTATAGTTTAGAATTGCTTTAAATTACTTGATTTTATTTATTTATCGCTAACTGACTTGACAATATTCACTTTGTTTCTTTATTGTTTCTTCGACCAACGTCGGCTCGTCTATTTTTGAGCTTTCTTTTTATATTCTTTCTGAGGTGGCGATTATCTACAGAATTTAAGATTATTGAAAATAATTAGTGCTTAATAATTAGTGTTAATGAACACAAAAGAAGAAGAAATATTTCTATCTTAACATCCCATTCATCAGTGACATACTCGACTTCAAGATCCTGAAAGAACTTAAACGCACCAGTCTTCCAATTCGGATAGCACATAAATCTTGGACATTGAGAAAAGCTCTGGCAACCAACACAAATAGAGAAAACAATTGCAAAATGGAAAACTACCAGACACCGAAAGATATGTGCTTTAGAAAAAACATCGTCTATTGCATCACGTGCAATGTATGCAAGGAAATCTGCATTGTAAGTACACTCATGACGTTGCACCAAAGAGTTAAAGAACATCTAGATCCCGGTGGAAAATCCTCGATAAACAGACATCTCCAAAATTGTCAACCAACAAAGGAAAGAAAAAATATTTCAATCGAAATCATAGCCAATGGAAACATCCAAAAAAATTTCAGATTCAAAGAAGCAATTCTCATTATAAACAGACGGCCAAAAATCAACACTAAGAAATCATTGAAGAAATCAATGAAATCATCAATTTGATCTGTTGTCATTGACCTTGAGAAAAACTGATAATATATAAGAAATATAATAAATTAAAAAAATTAATAATTAAAATAATATAGAAATTTTAGGAAATATGCTTTCAAAAGATAGGATTTAAAAATCAAAATTGACACATTTATTAAGATATTTAAATCGCGTATATAAATAGTTATTGGAGGCTTTATTTGTGAATATTTTGAAAATCTTTTTTAGAGTAGGCTTCTAGGGCTAATTAAAGAAACTTTAAAAATTTTAGTTGGTGTCATTTTGAATTTTAAATGATATTTATTTAAATTTTAAATAAAATTTTTAAAAATTCAGAAAAAGAAAGTATATTATTATATTATATTATATTTAAAACCAATGAGAAGTAAGAAAAAAGAAATAAAAGAAAGATTGCTAAATTCCAGGAGATTGACAAGGACTATCTCATAGTCGAAAATTTTTCATTAAATACATTATTTGCATTTATCTTAAATAATAAATGCTGCTACCAAGAAATCATCACTTTATTATTATTATTATTATTATTATTATTATTATTATTATTATTATTATTATTATTATTATTATTATTATTATTATTATTATTATTATTACATATTTATTCTTTATCTAAAATTCATGGAATTTGATTTTACACAGGATACTTGTAATTTTTGACATTTCTGCAAATCAAGAGAGATAAAAAGATATCTTAATTGTAATCAAGTCACAGAGACTTAGTCCTATATCAGCGCTGGCGAACCTATGGCACGCGTTCCCCAAGTGGCACGCGAGAAGATTTCGTGTGGCACGCCAAACCTTTGAGATAAAATCAATTTGTGTAAATTTTAGTAGTATAAAATCATTGAAATCGCAATTTAACACTTCAGCATGATTTTATTGTGCAAATATTTTCGAAACCGTTACTAGGAATCGAACAATAGGTCATTTTCAGATGGCAGAATATATATTTCTTATGATTAAATCTATAAATTATTTTCTATCATTTTTTGTATATACCGCATTTGTTTTAACAAGTAAAAATAAACAAGTTAAGATGCGCACGAAATTTGATGACGCAGACATCTTGTTGATATTATTATTGGTGAAAGATTTAATTTTTTTTGTAAATATTTAATAATTTAATAATAGAAATTTTGCTAAATAAAATGTCGTGTTCAAAGCAAAAAAAAATAAAACATTCAGAAGAAGGAAGTGGCAGGGAATTCCTAGATTGGATGGAGTGAATGATATGGAGAACGATAATTATTCTTTTTGACTAAACTAGACTTGAAACACTTAATGTGAACACATGGTATGTAACGGAATCAATTAAAATGCTAAAAAATGTACTTGGCACGCCAGCGTGTTTTTATTTTTCAATTTTAAAATATTGGCACGCAATCTAAAAAAGGTTCGCCACCCCTGTCCTATATTATATAATATAGACTGCTTTATATAGAATAATGATCATATTGATGTCATTATTTGAGACGTTATTGTAGATATCATTTATAGTGTATTTATTAAAAAGCTTGACTATGAATCAGTAAATATATAAAAAATCATCGATATCTTTACTGATTCATAGTCAAGTTTTTAATAAATACAATGTCAATTGAAAAAAAATCAATGGTGAAAATTGAAAGAAGTTCTTATAATCATTTATAGTGTAGAAATGCAAAATAATATAATCATATTTTCCAGGAAATCATTCATCTTCATTCGTCACTTATGGCTATTTAACTTTTCCGAAAATTAATTAATTTTTATTCGCCAGATGGTTCTATCTTAATTTTTATTACGAGTACTACAGTACATCTGTTATTAGCTATGGATTTAAGTTGGGGTTATCTCGTCCGACAAATCAAATATATGTACGAAACATTTCGCATCGGGCCGTGAAAGTGTCAAGTAAAATATTTTTAAAAATTTATAAAAATTACTTTTAGCGGCAATAATAATTACAAAGTAGGCACTTAAAATTTTTTAATTTTTTTCGGTTGAACTGTTTTAAAAATGATTTAATATACAAAGTTATTTAATTAGCTTTAATAAAATGAAATTACACTTGTTAAATTTTTTCAAGCATACTATAATCTATTTAACTACTTATAATTTGAAAGTAAATGCAAAAACAACAAATCAATGTCTACAATTTATATTTTATATCATTTGATTATGGTCAAACAAAGCTGGAGTAGCGCCACTAGAATAGATATTATTTTTCATAAAAAATGATCTAGGATAAAATGAAACTGGATCTGACATGAGGACGGAAGATTCGTGCAAATCATGGATATTGTAGCCGCAAATCGAATGATTATCACATTCTTGTCTAAAATGGGTATCGGAAACAATTCCCGAGGATTCCGCGTGACAGGAAGCGTTTTCATCATTTATTGAAATTTGATCGGGTTCTTTTCTAATTTTTAGCCGTTTTGACGATGAACAATGAGTTGTTTCATGATTTGAATCACCAGAGGGTTTAATGACTTTATCATGGTTGTCAAAAGGGTTCTTCAAACTTTTATCACCTCTATCTTCGTTGACTGTTGAATATGGCATAGTTGAACTGACTTCATTGTCAAATTGATCACTGACATCGAAACTTGGAGTGATTCGTTTTTCTTTTTGTCGCCTATTGCAAAACCAAACCCTAACCACTTCTTTTTCCAAGCTCAATTTCTCTGCCAACGAGCTAATATCCTGAGCAGATGGTTTCGATAATTTCATGAAACTACTTTCTAAAATTAATTTTACATTAGCTTCGATACTTGTCCGTTTTTTGCGCTTTCTACTCTGGGCCGAAATTTTGTCGAAATTTGTCGGCGATTCTGAACTGGAATCGGCTTCATGCAACCATTTCTGGAGCAACGGGCGAAGTTTACACATATTTTTAAAACTCAGCTGTAACGCTTCGAATCTACATATCGTAGTTTGACTGAATACATTTCCATACAGTGTCCCTAAAGCCAGTCCAACATCGGCTTGAGTGTAGCCAAGTTTGATGCGCCTTTGCTTGAACATTTTTGCAAATTGTTCCAAATCATCACTGCTCGGTAAGTCTTCGGTTTTCCCCGAGCGATGGTCTCCACAGGAATAGAAGATATTATTATTTGTCAATGCCGGGCTCGGTGCATTTATTAAATCTGGCATAATAATATCATTTTGAGGAAATCTACACATATTCATCGAGTCATTATTTATAAGGTTGTGGGTAGTTTTGGCCATTTTTATGCTTTCTGATTCATCCGAAATGATAGATTTGTACGGATTCAGGTCTGGATTTACTGAATTCGAATTCTTCTCAGTTGCCTGTATTACCGAGCGGGATTTGAATTCATCTTCCTGGAGGGATTTCTCATAAAAGTCATCGCGAATATAATTGTTATTGGACCAACAATTTACGGGTACCGGAAGCCATTGACTGAGGGGATGATTACTGTCAAAGTAGTATCGACTATTATGCCAGCTATTGTTCTCAATATTGGCTGCCATAGAATTTGCCATTAAATACGTATCGTTTGGTACATTTCCGAATCTTTGATTTGAGTCAAAATAAGAATTGAGAGTACTACAAAACTTGTAATCAATGCTTGATTCGGATAATCCGGCGTAATTTACATGATTGGCCGCCTGGGTCAACTCGGTATCAGTGGGACCCCATTCTTCTGGTAACCCATTGAAGAGAGATGGAGCATCGAGTCGAAAAGGTAGGTTGATGTTGGAACCGATTGATGATTCGGTCACCAATGAATTATATTGAGAATTAATTAAAGGAAGAGCAGTTTTGATTGAAGAATTAATATTGAAATGAGAGGAACCTATGTGACTAACTTGGGTCATGGCATTCAGTTTTCACCAAGTAACAATGAATTGCATATACAAAAAGTGAGAAGATATGCAAATTTTTTTATGAGAAATCAATTTGATTTGAGTAGGAATTTTTCCAAACCAGTTTATTGGTTGATGAGTGAACGGTGTTGCCCTATTCCCACTGCCGCAATAGACAGCCAATTACGGCGATTTTCAGAAAATTTTAACAATGAAATTGGTTGAAATCTTCTCACCAGTGTCAATTTGAGCGAATTTATTCTTTTTTATAAGATTTATCAAAATGTAGATTGAAAAACGAATTAGAGATAATTTTATATTTTATTAAATATATATATAAAATTCTAATGACCAATAATAATAATAATAATAATAATAATAATAATAATAATAATAATAATAATAATAATAATAATAATAATAATAATAATAATAATAATAATAATAATAATAATAATAATAATAATAATAATAATAATAATAATATTATTATTATTACTATTATTATTATTATTATTATTATTATTATTATTATTATTATTATTATTATTATTATTATTATTATTATTATTATTATTATTATTATTATTATTATTATTATTATTATTATTATTATTTAAAAAATATGATTTTACACTCTACTTTTTATATTTATACAGTTGGGTAATTTAATTAAGCGATATATATCATTTTATTGAGTGACTTAAAGCGCCTCCGGCAGAAATTTCAACAAATTCTACAATCAAATTTACATGGTCCTTAAAATCTCTCCTAAATAATTTTTCGTTTTCAGAAATTCCAAAGCAATGTTACAATAAAAATTAAAGAGCGTAATAAATCTAGAAATTACAAAATATATAGTGCTTAATTTTTTTGAATTATTTTTAATTTAATATTAACTTTACATAATGATTATTCAAATTTTTATTAGAAATATAACATATAATATAATTTTATTAGAAAATAAACAAAACTTACAAACTGGATTTTAAATCTATCAACTGCAGTTTTTCTTCTTTCAAATTTAGTTCATCTTTCACCTTATCTATGAAAATCTCGAAGAGAACTTGTTGAGTATCCAACCAATGTTTTTGTAAAGTTTTAATCTCTAGAACAGGGATATTCAACTGGCGGCCCGCGAGCCTGATCAGGCCCGCCGAAATTTGAAAAAGGCCCTTTCAATATATTGGAATATTACACATATATAAAAATATTTGGTGATATCTGCATAAAAACTCACAGGTACTTTTTTATGTATAATATTTGACCTTAAGACTTTGTAATCCGCTACAAAACTAACTACTTTTTAATTGATACGGCCCTCGATTGCCGTTATAAGAAAAATTTGGCCCTTCATAATATTTAGTTGAATACCCATGCTCTAGAAGGATGGATTTCCTTTATAGAAATACGATCTCTATTTAATATCTGAATTAGATAATTCATTTCAAATCATGCATTTGAAGGTCCATTAAACATTCTTTATAACATTCTTAATAAACCGCATAAAAATCCCGACAGGTTCGGATTTACTCATAAACCATTATAGCTTAAAGGCCTCACATTTTTAAAGACCTTAATAGCATTGTAGAAATTAATTTTATATGAATTTTTTTCAATTTTCACCTCCGATTTCTTTTCAATTGACATTGTATTTACTGTAAATATTTTTTTGACTATGAGTCAGTAAAGATATCGATGTATTTTTTGATATTCACGAATTTTTGGCACAGGTTTTTTCAAGTGACTTCAATCTTTCATAGAAACCCGGAGAATTTGAAAAATAAACGGATTATTTATTTTTACTAATTTTTTTCTCATTTTATTAAAGATGAAGAATTTATTAAAATAAAAAAATTATTTATTAAATTTAAACGCATATTTTCGACTTGCTAAAGCCTTTTTAATTAAATCTGAAATCAAAAATTATTCTCGTTAAATACTCAACGGATCTAAATGAATGTATAATTTCAAATTTCTGATTTAAAATATTTTAGCCACTTTTAACGAACTAATATAAAAATCCTCGAGAAATGGCTTGACCCGACCGGAGACCGGGGAGGTGGTCACCCTATTCTACACCCTTTAAATCACAATTTTTGAAATCTACAATATTAAATGTTTTCAGAGTGACTGCCTTTGTTCCTCTTTGTTTCACAGAATGCCAGAGAATGCCAGAACAAGATTTTAATTATTTTTCATTATATTCAATATATTTTGGGAAAATCATGACATTGAAACGTTTCAAATACATAAAGAAAAATTTGTATTTTAGTGGTAATTCTACAAATGATCTGCAGACCCACACCAATCCAAAATTCAATAAAATTTAGACTATTCACGAAAAATGACAGGAAAAGCTTTACACAGTTTACCCTCTCGAAAGAGATGTAACAATTGACGAAAGCCTTTTATGTAAAAGAAGGTTTTAGTAGAAACATTGCATATTATCCAAACGAATATGTTTGGAAAACAATCATATATACCCTATACGACAGCGATTTCCTGGAGCATCCAGTATCAGATAAAGTGGTCTTGTCACTGATGAAAGCTCTGCCGCACAAGGGATCTGCTTCACTACACATTTCACTACATATTTCTACACATTTCAAAAATTGGCAGGATCTTTAGTGACTAGGTTCACATATATGTTTGGCAAGGTGCAAAAAAAGACAAAGGGTGTGCTTACTAGCCTAAAAAATCCCTTGGAAAAGGGGTAATAATATTATAAAAATATATTCTTCCACTTATTGGAATTAAGTTTGTAATATTCATATATTAACGTTTTTATTTAAAAAAAATTATAAAAGGGCCCATAAGATTTTTAGCCTTGGGCTCCCTTAAGAGTAAATCCGGCTCTTGTTATAGGGATGTCATCATGTAACATGTCAAATGTTATTAACATGTTTGAATTCTAATTTCCATATATTGCGCATGGGTAAGATTAAACTTTTTGGTAGTATTCTTATATTGCGTATATCTAACGTTTTGCTAATTTCCACCAGGCACTTCTTCATCCAATTTCTTAACCAATTTCAGAATTCCTTTCTATTATAATTCCTTCTATTATAATTTTTCTATTTGCTAAACATTTAAAATAAATAAATAAACAAAAATAAAATTATTCCATTCTATTCTAATTTTTCTAATTTATTAGAATAACTTTGCATTTAATAGTGTTAATATTTCATTTAATAATATTCATTTTTCAATCAATAGTGTTTTTCAATTTAATTTCATAAATAATTTTTTTAAATTATAGTTTAGATTAGGCGCCTCAAGCACGCGGCCCCCGAAGACTTTTTAATAAATTACCAAAAAAGTTTATTATTTGAAATTCAAATTAATTAAATAACAAGAACTGCATCCAAACCTTTTACAGAAGGACTTTTTGTCAAAGAATTCATGGTACAAGCCTGCGAAATAATGTGCCTTGAAAAGAAGAAGGTGTTTGAGGGAATAAGTCTATCTGCTAAAACAGTCTCTGCTCGAATTTCTGAGTTAACAGATGACACAAAAAACAACTTGTCAATATCGCTAAACCTTTTGAAGCATATTCAATTGCTATTGATGAGAGCACATACAAAACTGGCACAGCCTAATGTGCAGTCTTCATTAGAAGTGTTGACAAACATTTGATGATTAATGATGAATTGCTAGAATTAATACCTTTGAAGGGCACGATTTAAAGATTTTTAAATGCTTGAACCATAGTTCAAACTTTTTCAACACCATTTGCTGTTGATGTTGAAACCGAGGCAGAGGAAGTTCAGATGGAATAAGTGGAGCTTCAGTGTGATTCTATTTTAAAACAAAAGTACTCTGATGCATTCTCAGGCAGTAAAGATTATTGCAATGTTTGGAAGCACCAATCTTTGTGAACAATTTTTTCATTGATGAAATTTAACAAATCTTCAACAAGAAGAAAGTTAAGTGACAAACATATTACAAGTAACACTAAGACTGACCACATCTCAAAAGATTGTTCCTAATGTTGATGTTCTTGTGGTGGCTAAACGCTGCCAACTAAGTATCCAGAAATAAAAATAATATATATGACGCTTTGTTTGTCTTTATTTAAATAATTTTGTGTTACATTTTTATGTTCATAATAATGTTTTATCCTATTTCTAATAAATTGCAATTGTGATACATTCTCGAGTATTTATTTTCAAAAAAAATTATGTTGCAGACCACAGGCCAGTTTGAGTCTGAGACTCCTGGTTTAGATGTATAATGTAAACAATAATACAAACAGTATAATACAAAATGACTTCAATGAAAGGATAAATGGTCAAACAATGGAGAATAAGGAAAGCATTTCTTGTACTATATTATTTATTTCTGCAAAGTTAAAAATAGGTCGTAAATTGCTGAATTTCCAATATCTATTAAAAATTGTTAATACTATAGCAAATAATGAAATAGTTTCCTTCAATTTAGTTTATCTAATATGTAAAGATGAAATTTTGTTTGTTTGTTACCCATAGAATTCCCCACCGTTGGACCTAAGGTGCTGAAATTTTGCATGTGACCCTCATTTGACTCGGAAGAGGTCATAGGCAGGGATGCTTTCCTACCGGTTCGCACCGGTTCGTGCGAACCGTTAGATGTAAATTCTATGGTTCATGCGAACCGGCTATTAAAATAAGCGAAAAAAAAATTATTTACTTTGTCAAAAAAAAATACGCAAAAAAAAATTATTTAAATAAAATTTATTTACCATTTGGTGCAAATTTATATAAACAGTTTGAAAATTTTGGGAAAGCATCCCTGGTCATAGTTATATTTTTTATATTTTTTTACCGACTGGGTGCCGTTAAAAGTTTTACATTTAATTAGAAAAATTGTTTAGCCAAATTTAAAATTTTTAGTGTTACATGTATATTTTTTTAATTAAATTTTAATGTGTATTTTAAATTACTTTTTTAAATGAATGAATTGAAATAAATTTCTTTATTTTGAATCTGTTTACTATTTTTTAAATCGTGTAACTCCGGGTACCACAGCTATTATATATATATATATATATATATATATATATATATACATGACCTGTTCAAAATCTAATTAACTTTTTTAAAATTAAATATTGTTCGTTTAGTGTGATGATTAATTTTAAATTCAAAAGATCTTTATTAAAGTCCAACTAATAAGTTTAAACAAATGCAAGCTGTGGTAGCAGCAAATGAGCAGTGTGTCCTATGGGACATTCGGATTGAAAAAAAATATTCATAAGATCGTTTTACCACTAAACAAAACATAAAAATAAATTTTCAATGAAAAAAATACAAGAATTTTTCTCCCAATAAAATAGCCTAAAATGAATACAACTTTCACAAGAAACATTTTTTAAACATGTCATAAAAATTCATAAGATAGAATTAATTTTATAAATTTTTTTTAATCATCTTTGGATAAATAATTGGATAAATAAAAATTTACTTCGGCGAAACTTACCTCCATAACCACATCTTCCCTATAATGGTCATATGCAAATTCTTTATTTTTTCGCACCAAAACTCTTTTTGTCACCTGTATTAGTTAACGCTTTTTATTATTTTTTATTGTCTATAGTTGACGATTTATGGTTATTTTCCTACACTGGGAAACCGTAAAAATATTATTATTATTATTATTATTATTATTATTATTATTATTATTATTATTATTATTATTATTATTATTATTATTATTATTATTATTAGTATAAAATGATGATTTACAGACCTTTTACAGACATTTTTAGAATTTTTTAGAAAAGAATGATAATAAATTTAATAAATTTAATAGTTTTTTTGTATTTCACATTGCCCTGAAATCTCAACTTTACCGTGCGATGTTGGGAGAAAAACTAGAAAATCGTAAATTTGATTAACCTAAATTTAAAAAATAATATTTCTATAGATTTTTATAATTTCGGGCGATTATTAGGAATTCGCAAAGAATCAATCAGAAATATAATTTATAAATATAAAAAATTTAATAAATTGTACTTAATTACTTAATAAAATAATAATAAAACTCACATTATATCTATATGGATCAATATTCAAACATTAAAGTTTACTTTAAATAAAAATAAATTACTTGAAAGCCATTTGGCTAAATACAAAAAGTTAAAATAGCTAAATAAAATAGCTAAATAAGTAGTTGAATGCATATAGTTAAATTAACCACACGCATTCCAAAAAAATTCATCATAAAGAATGACGCATCTATAATTGGTTGTACATACCAACCCATATTATAGATGCGTTTATTCAGTGCAAACAGGTGTATTATATAATTTGTCATGATAATAGTAATTCTGCTCAGTACGAGAGGAACCGCAGATTTGGATCACTGGTAAATGTGCTTGATCGAAAGGTCAGTGGCACGAAGCTACCATCCGAGAGATTAATACTGAACGCCTCTAAGTCTGAATCTCGCCTAAAAATTATGATATTTTTAGCCATGCTCGTAATGATGCAATATTATTATTCATTAACGCAAGTTAGTGGATGTGGCTTAACCATATATTTAAACTCAAACCATTCTATGAAAATAATTTGGATATTTGATTCATTTTTAATGATTTACGTGTTGGTATTAAATCGTTTGTAGCCGACTTACTTTACGGTCGGGGAAGCGTAAGAGTTCGAGTGGTGTAAACTGCGAGATTTTGAACTTCATCCCCATCTGATGCGATGATTTTCGATATTTAAATCAATTTATTTGCACTAAGAAAAGTGCTTTTGCAAAAATGGATCCAATAAAACGACGAGGAAATTACCTTAAACCCAAACCGGCGAAAATAGTATTTTTTTTCTGACAATAATGACATTCCACAAGTCATTCATCAAGCAAATATTCTTTCTGATATTGTTCATCAATCTGGTGTTTCAGTTGAATCAATAATTAAATATGATCTAAAGAAATGACATGTCATTGTTAAAATAGATGCTAAGATTTAAAATTCCCACTACATTTTGAAATAAATTAAATTCCGAAATATCAAAAATGGGTCATGAAAAGATTGACGTTGAATTTGAAAAGATGGTAAATTCCAATTTTTTTAATTTCTAATTCTGTCAAACTTATGAGTTAATGTACTTTTACCGGCTATGATCAGAGTTAACTTACTTGATACTTCAATTATGACCCAAGACATTCATTTTATTCGAGGAACTTTGATTCTGTAATTGGCAAGTTCAAAGAGCTCAAAGGGTTTTAATACAAAGAGTTGGTGTTCTTTAATGCTATAGATGTTTTTGTGCGATAAGGAAAATAAAAAGCCTAAGGGTGCAACATTGAAGAGTGCTGATATAAAACATAAGTAGTACCTGAATTGTTATCAAAATAATCAAATCTTTACCGTTCCTCAATCGAGAATAATTAGTTTAATTTTTTTTTACTATTTTTTATTTAGTTCGACAACAATTTGTAATTACTTTGTTTTAATTAGTTTATTTGAACCTTTAATATTTTTTCCTTTACTTAAGGTTTTCAGGACCTTCTAATGGTAATTTTTATTATTTAATATTATTCCATAATAAATTTTTAAGACTAATTTCAAGTACTCAACATTTATATATTAAGTAGACATAAACAGTTACTACACAAAACATCCACCTATACGTTCCATTATATTAGAAATAAATTTAACAAATGAATACTTTTCAATTTTATGACATCATAATAATAAAAAGGTCAAAAGAATTTCCTAGAAAAAAATTAATAGAAATTGAAATTTTTACCATGTTAAAGATGAAAGATTCAACATTAATAGCATAATCTCTATTTAAACTAAAAAGTCACTTTCATATTTATCAAGATCAAAAGTGACATTTTTGTTATTAGACAACAATAGATCAATAAAATTGTTAATGATAGCTCCAAATAATCGGCTTCACCAAGCCAATCAACACTCATTTGCTTTTTCTACAATAAATATTATTATTTTAATTAAGTTTTATTTTATTAGTTACATAATTAATTTATTTATTATTTTTGATTATTTTAATAGTAAAAAAAATTAGTTCATTTTTTTTTAAAGATTTTTAAAGATTTGTGATTTAATAAATTTTTAAATATTAATGAGCTCTATCAGCGAACTTTTGTGCTTTTTTAGTTATATATTAAATCGATTTATTATCTAAGAATGTTTATTAAAAATATCTGAAGAAAATAAAAAGTTTGCCGCGCTATCAAACCGAACGTCCCATTTCATGATTATAGGCTATCTATTATTTAAGAACCCAATATAGATTATTAACATAACAAATGATTAAATGTATTTTGTTTAAAATATGATCAAACATGACTAATGAATATCGTAATATCAATTTTCCACTGAAATTCTTTATTAAGGAAAGTATTTATAGCATCATTTAGTAGGAAGAAAGTAATAATAAAAACAAATAATACAAATAATAAAAATAATAATAATAATAATAATAATAATAATAATAATAATAATAATAATAATAATAATAATAATAATAATAATAATAATAATAATAATAATAATAATAATAATAATAATAATAATAATAATAATGTTGAGGATAACAAAATGAAAATAACATAACAAATAAATAAATTACCTGGGGGAATATCACCACCGCAAACGGGACGATCTATGGGGACTCAGAAAAGAATACGGAAGTAAAAAGAAATTAAAAATGAGAAAGATAAAACAAATAAAAGGAAACAAATAAGAAATTAAAACAAAGGTCATTGTTAATTAATAAGTACAAATGAAGGTGGAATTTCAAATTACAGAAAACAAAATAAGGGAAAAAGCCGTACCTTTACAGCTTGTTAAAGATAGCGAAATTGTCGGGAGAAGGCGGCTTAACAAAAATGGAAAATGGAAAAATATCTTGATATCTGTCAGAGATAAGGCTGATGTTGAGGAAAAGGAAAATGGTAAACAGAATCTGTCCCAGTGCCACAAATAAAATAATTATATAAAAGAAAACTGGTGGACACGAAATCAGAACAAAATTTGGAAAAGTGGGAACAAAAATTGAGACAATTGTGAGACAATTTGGGAGATACGATTTGTGAGACGATTTGAGAGACAATTTGAGAGATAAAATTATTGGAGAAAATTAGACAACGTCGGACGAAACGTTGTTGGAGAAACAATTGTGGAAAAGAATTGTAAAGAAAATAGTCGTGAAGAATAATTATTTGAAGAAGATTTGAATAAAAGAATTTGTTGAAAAATTAAACGAAAAGAAATTACTTGATTATTTGAATAAACTTGTGAAGAAGGTCAAAGTCCCAGTTGATAAACCAATCAGTAATTTGTAATCTTTCAATCCGGTGTTATACACAAGTGCTATTCCTCACCGAGTGTTGTAATAAGCATTGTACAGTCACCAAGCAGAGTGTTGAATTTATTGTCAGTGAAGAGTGAAAATTATTTGTGATTATAAATAAAGATTTCTGTTGTCAAGTGTTATTTGTGAATCGGTTAAAGACACGCTTGGAGTCAGAGTAACATTTAAATTTATCACCAACTCAACAACCAAACAATAATAATAATTGAAAATCGCCAACTAGGTATAGTAAAATATAACATTGCTATATATTTTGACCGTTTAACAGTCTCTTTCAGACTAAGAATCGTACACCAGAGTCTCTTTTTACACGGTCTATTTTTACACGGTCTTACTTTAACACTGTTTTTTACACGATTTATTTATATTTACACGGTTTTTTTTACACGATTTATTTAAATTTACACGGTTTTGGAAAATATTTTTATTGAAAACGATCCAAATTTTGAGCGAGGTTTCTTAAATTTCTTAATTCTGCTGTTATTGGATCTAATCTACGAAAATGCTTTTTTTTTCTTTGTTAGTAATTTTTTTACATTATTTTTAACACGGTTTTTTACACGATTTTTTTTACACGGTACCTATCCACCGTGTAAAAAAGACTTAGGTGTATTAATAACAACTAAATGAAAATAAGAGTATTCAATCAAATTAACAAATATTAATCTATATAAAATTGTATCAAACTAAAAAATATTTTAATAAAATTTTTCTTCTTTTAGAAAATAAAAATTATTTTTTTATTTATATAAATATTATTATTTCAATTTTAAATAAACGCAAAAAAAAATTTAACATTCCCATAATTAAATCTTTTTAAATTAATATAAAAAATAAAGTTCAATTAAAATTTAAAACTTATTTTCATACAAAAAAATTTAACAAACAATAATATCATCCCAAATAATAAATATATAACGTTAAATTATTTAAATACATTCAAAATCCTTGTAGACTGGGTACTTTGAATATTAATTATAGGATTTAAAGATCTAATTAGCAACGCCTCGCACGTTACTCGTTCCCAGTAATTACTGAAAAATTTTGACAAAATCTTAAAATCAGAAATACTTATTTTTTACTGGTACACTTCCTAAAATGATCATTAATGTGGACCAGCTCATTCCTTTGGCAATGCTCAAGAACTCGAGTGCAGAGATGACGGGCAGTCTTTCTAGTATATGTAGCATTACACCATATTACATGAATATTTATACACGAAGTTCTGAACACAGACAAAATGGAGTTGGAGACTAATTAGTGAACATGCTACCACCCTTGCAAGAAGTTGAAACAATCCTAAATATAGTCTTATCTACATGTTTAAGGATCTTATGCTTCAATTATCTGAAACCTTCAAAATAAGGTAATAACAAGACGTCAATGTGCTTAGATCGAATTTTTACACCTTCTGAACTTAATAACATATTAACTTCTACATAAATAGGATCATTACCTTCAGATAAACCTGTGCAAGAATCATGAGTATTCAACATTCATTTATCAACGATCTTATTTAGAATATCCATTTTTAGGAAGCAACACAATTAGAAAATCAACACTTCTCACTGAATTGATAAAGGTGAATGATAACTAATCCTCTCAACATATTTCGCCTCTATTTATATTCACAGATGGTCTCATAAGTAATATAAAGACCAGTATGAGTCGCTTTTCTGTATATTTCAGTTTGATATTCTTTTTCCTTCCTTTGAATAAGAAGATCCAAAAACGGTGTCGTAAACATATTTTTTTTCACACGTAATATTAATAATAATAATAATAATAATGTTGTAGTTTCGAAATAAATAAAAATAAATTAACATTAATCCACACTTGGTCGTTACAGAGGGGGCTGAAATAGACAAGCCAACATAAATAGAATAAACAATAAAATAAATAAAATGTAAATAAAACATTAATATTGGAACCTAGAAACCAAAAAAATTAATTAATTAAAAAAAGTACTTACAATCGTTGTTGATTTAAATATACGAATTAAAACTACTTCTGTGGGCAGTCTGCATTCATTTCTTTCATGCCAATGGGCATGAATGAAATTTTTGTTAAAATAATTTGAAAAAAGTAGTAGTATAAAAAGTAGTGTGTCGAGAAACAAACTACTCAAAATACTTTACAAAAATATTGGTTTATAGTTGGCGTTTGTAAAACCTTAACGTGATAACGTGAAAAAGTAGAATTGTTTCACTGACAGAATCTTGTCACCATTGCATTTCATAGCCACTGTGCCCTTGTTTGCATGTACTGTACAGTACTACAATTCACAATTTATTTAAAATTTTGGAGCTTAGTATTATATTTTGTGTTGTAAATTGAGGTATCAATAAATCGATTGTGTTGGGATTTTATCGATTTGATAGAAAAGAACACGATTAGAGTTAGAATATGAATTAATAAAACTTTTCTTAACTACAAACCCAATAATAATAATAATAATAATAATAATAATAATAATAATAATAATAATGATAATAATAATAATAATAATAATAATAATAATAATAATAATAATAATAATAATTAATAATAATAATAATAATAATAATAATAATAATAATAATAATAATACATATTTAATGAATATACACACCAAATTATTTCACAAAATTTTAAGACTTGACACATTGAACAATAGTGGGAGCTAGACCTATCAAATATGTTATTTTGTTATACATATTATAGATGTGTTTGTTCATTGCAAACGGCTGTATGACATCGCATTACTGTGTGAATGTCGCTCTATTGGTTTAAACTTTAAAGTAAACATTTTTTGGGTTTTCGGTTTTTTCAAGTGCGGTTGAATCGGATAGAATTTCAAGACAATTAATGGAACTTTCAAGCAGTGTATACGATTCTGTAAGGAAATAAGATGTATCTCTGGATATTAGAAATCAGTGGATAATTAAAACAAAAAAAAGATTATTATCATATAATCTATCTCATAATTTTAAAAGTATTTTTAATTAATCTTTCTTTAAATTTTTTATAAAAGTGGATTTAGTAATTTAAAATATTAAAATTGAAATTTTCATCAAAATTTAATTGAGTAATTCGATTAAAATCTTGAAGCACTGTGCAATCGGTGGAACGGGAACTTTTCAATATTCTACTATTCATGATTTCGTCTATTTCACTATTTTATTTGTTCAAAACGATAATTCAAAAATCATTTAATGACTAAAAAAACAAAAAAAAATCGATTTATTATAATATTAAAAACAGATGCAAAATTGAAATATACCACTGGCAAATAGTTTGGTGCTAATTAACTTTGGTAAATAATTTTTTTAAGAAAATTATTCAAACTCTCTTTTGGTATCGAATGTGTTCTAGATTTTCATTAGTGTGGAGCTAGGAGTCGATAATTTGATTGAATCGAATTTTCTCTGTCAACTCTCTGCGGAGTCCAGGCTTTCCCTGTGGACCAGAGCAAAAATTAAATCGACAATTATTTCGGTGAAACCTTTGTAATGTGTTGGTCTTAACGCTCATTGGCTGATTTTACTACAGCCGTGAAAATGCCACCAAATGCTGATGGCCAAGCTGATTAATTTGCCATGAAGGTATTTAATCTTCCAAATGGTGTTATGTAATATTTAATGTTTTTAATAAAAGAAAAATAATAATAATAATAATAATAATAATAATAATAATAATAATAATAATAATAATAATAATAATAATAATAATAATAATAATAATAATAATAATAATAATAATAATAATAATAATAATAATAATAATAATAATAATAATAATAATAATAATAATAATAATAATATTAACCACTGTTAAACATGTAAATGATAATATTGATAAGGATATATACTTTGCAGTAAACGGCTTAAGTTATCATTTACATTTTTTAACATTGCTTTAAAACTGAAAATATTGAAATTTATTTGCAGTTGAAAAAGTAAATTTATTTTTCCATACGATATTATCCGTCGTTTTTTACTTACATTGTCCTACGATGGATTCAATGAGAACAGGTTGGCCCACATTATTGGAAAAAATATGTATTTTATCAAAATAGTTATCGTTTTCTTTCCATACCGTACTCGAAATGTTAATTTTACTGTAATATTTAAAGTGGGCTCTAAAAATTCAAGAAGTCTTGGTCTACCAAATATAAATAAACTATTAAAAATTTTTACTGTAAAGTAATTATTAGTGTTCCGCATTGAAAAATAATTTCTTTAACATTGGCTCAGTTAACCTTGACCTCGAAACACCAAATTATTTTACTTTCTTACCATTGATATATTCCTTAGCAACCATTTTGATGATATGTAACGTAATTGAGAACATGGGAGGTGAGTTCCGTTACCAAAACTACTTCAAATTCAATTACTTCTTTTGGGTTTACATTTTCATTGTTATTTCTTGTGGGCTTTTCTAATCTTTCGTTGTCATGTTTTCACAAGCTTTATGTCAATAAAGATTATTCACTGCAAACTTATTCGAAAAATTTGAGTGAGGATCCTCTCTTATTGCAATTTTCAAAGGAGTTTGACTTTAAAAATTTGTGTAGTGTCTCATCTTAGCATTATACTTTTGTTTCTTGCTTCAGAGTATAAGTTCGAATTCCTTTTCTAGAATTCAAAAAGAGTTCTCCACCTACTTTTATCATTTTGCATATTTGTCATACATTCACAACATTATTAAACATATTATTCAACCTTTTACAAACACTTTACACTGGAATATTTTCTCTAGAAAAAATCAGCAAAAAGATTATTAATTTTCCCTCAACTGAATTTATCCTATTTATTCTTCCACAGATAGCATTTATTTTTCGGAGAATGAAATTTATTTTCGTTTGTTTATTTAGTAGTTTTTTAAACAAACAGATATAACATTTGTCAAAAAAATTGAAATATTATAAAAATATTTTGATTCTTGATTTACTCTTGCTCGTATAGAAAGTAAGATCTTAATAAATAAATAATTTATTGCTAAAACAATCAAATTTCTTCAATACCACAGGACACTTTTGATAATTGGAATTATTTCTGCCAGCTTATCGAAAAAGTATGTGATATATAAGTGAACATTTATCATAAACGCCACCCTTTATTTAATAGATCTGACATAATAATATATTTAATTGGGCTTCTATTTTAACATAATTTAGTCTAACGGGATCATTTTCCCAAAGGTGCTGTCTAAACAACCAGGAAATTTCATAACAAAACTACATTGTAAAAGGTTTTCAAAAATAATAGAAAAATATATTAAAATAATAAATTTATCGTTAACTTATTGTGATAATTATAATAATAATAATTATAAGAACTTTTCAATTTTTACCACTGATTTTTTCAATTTACTTTGTATTTATTAATAATTTATTATTATTATTATTACTATTATTATTATTATTATTATTATTATTATTATTATTATTATTATTATTATTATTATTATTATTATTATTATTATTATTATTATTATTATTATTATTATTATTATTATTATTATTGTTATTATTATTATTATTATTATTATTATTATTATTATTATTATTATTATTATTATTATTATTATTATTATTATTATTATTATTATTATTATTATTATTATTGTTATTATTATTATTATTATTATTATTATTATTATTATTATTATTATTATTATTATTATTATTTTTATTATTATTATTATTATTGAATAAATAGTTAAACATACATGGCAATGATTTAATTATAAGATAACGCCAATCAAACATTTTTTTCACGATTAATTTCGACAGTTTTCCTGTCATCATCAGGTGGGATATAATACTTATTAAATAAAGGATTTTAAACAAATTTAATTATATATAAAAAATTTTTTATTTTATAAAAATATTATTTTTTTAAAAACTTTAACATTTAAAATTTAATTTAATAATTTGAAAAATTTAAAAATTTTTTATCAATTATTTAATTTAACACAACAAACAATACATACAATACACAAAAGCTTATTTAAAAACACTCAACACACAAGTATTTACAGCATTCTGCACATTAATTTTCGGATTCAATGATTTTATCAACAACGCCTCACAAATCACACGTTCCCAATAATTATCAAAGTTTTTTAATAAAATTTTAAAATCAGACATACCTATTTTAATCTTACAGCCCTTATTGTGCTCACCAATATGGGTCAAAGACTTCGGTCTACAATGTTCTCGAGCTCGAATACAGAGATGACGGGAAGTCTCTCCAATGTATGTGGCATTACACCCATTACATGTAAACTGATAAACGAGATCGGAACACAATTCAACCGGAGTCTTTGACTTATTAATAAACATATTGCGTACTTTCCATGAAGTTGACACTATCCTATAGTTTAAATTCCCTAACTGCTTTCTTATCTTCACTTTATAATCCTTAAAACCTTCTGAGTACGGCAATACTAACACAAATTTAGGCTCATCATCCTTGCTCACACTATTTAATTTATTTAACTCATCAGACTCACACACCTCAACAAAATCACACCCAGATTTTAACTCATCCGACTCACACATCTCAACAAGATCACACCCAAATTTTCTCAAACATGGATCCTTAGGATTTTAATAAATTTGTCAACAGTCTCTTTCACCATAATTACTAAAAAGGATTTTGAATAACCATTCTTCATCAACAGTTCAACCAATACGTCAACACTCTTTACCGAATTTTTAAAAGTAGAAGACAAAGACCATGCACGATAAATCAACCCCTTCACCATATTTCTTTTATACTTGAATTCACAAAAACTTTCGGAAGAAGTATAGAGACCAGTATCAGTTGGTTTTCTATAAATCTCTGTCTCATAGTGTTTCTCTTTACGTTGAATTAACAAATCCAAGAAAGCAAGCGATGATTTTTTCTCCGTTTCACATGTGAATACAATGTTTTTATGTAGACTGTTCATATAATGCAAAAACGGGTCAACATGCCTCTGATTTTCAAATATAAGAAATATATCATCCACATACCGTTTATAAACAGTGATAAAATAAAAAGCAGAATATTAAAGATTTTACTGTATTAAAAAATTTAGCTAAAAAAGACATCCATATATGCAAGTTTGACAAAGGAAATGGATTGGTAATTCTCGACCATGATATATATGTAAATAAGCTTAATGATGTTTTGAACGCTCCCCAGTTTGTGAAAATAGAGAATTCTCGAAAAAATGGAATACATCCTCCTCTTAAGGATGAGAATTTGTTGAAAGAAATACTGAATAAATTAATTAAAAATAAGCAAATTGATGAAGAGTTGTTTAAGTCCATTCGCCCAATGGGATCACAACCAGCAAAAATGTATGGGCTTCCAAAAATCCATAAAGATGGCGTGCCTATGAGACCTGTTTTATCCATGATTGGCACTGCCCAGTATAAAATAGCCAAATTTTTGGATGGATTATTGAAACCATTGATACGATCAGAATTTGAATGTAAAGATAGTTTTGAATTTGTTTCTTGCATTGCACAATATGATAGACAAAGTATGGATGAAATTATGGTTTCGTTTGATGTTTGTAGTCTGTTTACTAATGTACCATTGGTTGAAACAATTGAATTATGTTGCTTGTTATGGAATGAAAATATTTCTGAACATCATATTTTGGATAGAACAGCATTTCGTGAACTTCTTGTATTTGCAACTTCAAAAATCAATTTTCTTTTCAATAATGAATGGTATCAACAAATAGATGGGGTTGCTATGGGTTCTCCTTTAGCACCAACGATGGCTTCAATTTTTTTAACAAGCTTAGAAAAGAAAATTGCATCTTTCCAAGGTATGAAACCCACTGTTTATAAACGGTATGTGGATGATATATTTCTTATATTTGAAAATCAGAGGCATGTTGACCCGTTTTTGCATTATATGAACAGTCTACATAAAAACATTGTATTCACATGTGAAACGGAGAAAAAATCATCGCTTGCTTTCTTGGATTTGTTAATTCAACGTAAAGAGAAACACTATGAGACAGAGATTTATAGAAAACCAACTGATACTGGTCTCTATACTTCTTCCGAAAGTTTTTGTGAATTCAAGTATAAAAGAAATATGGTGAAGGGGTTGATTTATCGTGCATGGTCTTTGTCTTCTACTTTTAAAAATTCGGTAAAGAGTGTTGACGTATTGGTTGAACTGTTGATGAAGAATGGTTATTCAAAATCCTTTTTAGTAATTATGGTGAAAGAGACTGTTGACAAATTTATTAAAAATCCTAAGGATCCATGTTTGAGAAAATTTGGGTGTGATCTTGTTGAGATGTGTGAGTCGGATGAGTTAAAATCTGGGTGTGATTTTGTTGAGGTGTGTGAGTCTGATGAGTTAAATAAATTAAATAGTGTGAGCAAGGATGATGAGCCTAAATTTGTGTTAGTATTGCCGTACTCAGAAGGTTTTAAGGATTATAAAGTGAAGATAAGAAAGCAGTTAGGGAATTTAAACTATAGGATAGTGTCAACTTCGTGGAAAGTACGCAATATGTTTATTAATAAGTCAAAGACTCCGGTTGAATTGTGTTCCGATCTCGTTTATCAGTTTACATGTAATGGGTGTAATGCCACATACATTGGAGAGACTTCCCGTCATCTCTGTATTCGAGCTCGAGAACATTGTAGACTGAAGTCTTTGACCCATATTGGTGAGCACAATAAGGGCTGTAAGATTAAAATAGGTATGTCTGATTTTAAAATTTTATTAAAAAACTTTGATAATTATTGGGAACGTGTGATTTGTGAGGCGTTGTTGATAAAATCATTGAATCCGAAAATTAATGTGCAGAATGCTGTAAATACTTGTGTGTTGAGTGTTTTTAAATAAGCTTTTGTGTATTGTATGTATTGTTTGTTGTGTTAAATTAAATAATTGATAAAAAATTTTTAAATTTTTAAATTATTAAATTAAATTTTAAATGTTAAAGTTTTTAAAAAAAATATTATTATTATTATTATTATTATTGTATTTATTAAAAAACTTGACTATGAATCAGTAAAGATATCGATGTTTTTTGATATCTTTCCTGATTCATAGTCAATAATAATAATAATAATAATAATAATAATAATAATAATAATAATAATAATAATAATAATAATAATAATAATAATAATAATAAGAAGAAGAAGAAGAAGAAGAAGAACAAGAAGAACAAGAACAAGAACAAGAACAAGAAAAAGAACAAGAACAATAATAACAATAATAACAATACAATAACAATTAGAAAAAGTAATAGTGATTAATTAATCAATTAATCAATGACCTTCAAAATTTGGTATTGATTAATTTGACATGGCACCTTAATCGATGGCGATTTTTCGGAATCGGGATGAAGAAATAAAATATCAATAAATAAAATCCAATATTATTCAACAATTTCTCATTTTATTGATCCGGCAAACTCATCAGCATAATTTTACATATACTTTACATAAATTTAACTTCTCATCCGTATTTATAATCAAAGTCACGTTAGGAATTTTATTTGTTGGATTTTGAGAAATTGATTGATACTGAAACTGTGCTATGAAGAAACTGGAATTTGCCCCTTTGTTTCGGATCCCGGTAAGTTTTATAAATCATTTTATTTTCATTTTTCAAATAATTTTCTTATGTCTAATCAAGTTTTCCTAGGTAATAATAATAATAATAATAATAATAATAATAATAATAATAATAATAATAATAATAATAATAATAATAATAATAATAATAATAATAATAATAATAATAATAATAATAATAATAATAATAATAATAATAATAATAATAATAATAATAATAATAATAATAATAATAATAATAATAATAATAATAATAATAATAATAATAATAATAATAATAATAATAATAATAATAATAATAATAATAATATATACATTATTAATTCAATTCGTTTATCGGCATTTAAATATAATTTTTTAGAGCCTATCTAATATAAAATTTTAAAAATAATTAAATAAATCGGCAATTATTTATAAGCGTTTGAAGTGAAAAAACATATATAGAAATTTATTAATACGTCACAGGAAATTTATAATGTCATTTCTACAGTTCCGTTTTTTCATTTTCCTTTTAGATATATAAATTATTTATATATTTTATTTTGGCTTCCAGTTTATTTTAAATTCTAATAATAATAATAATAATAATAATATTATTATTATTATTATTATTATTATTATTATTATTATTATTATTATTATTATTATTATTATTATTATTATTATTATTATTATTATTATTATTATTATTATTATTATTATTATTATTATTATTATTATTATTATTATTAATTTTTATTATTGTTATTATTTTATTTTATTTCTATTGACTTGATATTAATATGTATTTTCTTGTCTTTTGTTTGTTCGACTGACGACCAATAAAGGACTATGGGTAATATTACATTAAGTGATTATTTTTAGTTGAGACTGTTTGGAATGACGGTGTTGCATATACGACTAAACTATAAAAGAATGACGAAGCCTTTGGCCGACCGTTTTAATACACAACGAATAAAAGCAATATTGGTTGGAGTGAAAAATCATATGTAAATCACTAAAAGTTCTTCTAATCAAGTTCATTTGCGCAATCGGTTTTTTGAAATAAAAGTCATGCTAAAATTTCTAGTTTTAATATTTAATCTCTTGCGTTCATAGGTCTCACATAAAATCTTGATCTTAATCATAAAACAAATTTATTTGGCCATTTTTTATTAGCAAAACTCATTTAATTGACTATTGCCTAATTTCCAAAAGGTTAATCACAAAATGTCAAGCCCTAACTTTATCCCTTCATGGCTCCGTAGCAGTAAATCTCTTATTGGAAACAACAAAAAATCTTCAAATAAAACAAAGCAAATCTAAGAGTGATTTTAATAATTGAAAATAATACTTAAGTACTTTGCCAGTGAATAAATTTAGAATTGTCAACATTTCCAATTTCCCGCATCATTCACCATTTAATAAATTGGTAAAAAATATCAAATTCGAAATTCAATTCTACAAATAATAATTGTCAATCAATAGTTGGAACTTATCTTCATTGTCTATAAGGCACCGGGTATCCATAACTCTAAGATTGAGTTCATTAATTAATTTAAGAAAACCATCTTGACACTGAGCTCTGATGAAGTTGGCAACAGTCTCTTCCCATGAGCAACCCACCCCCTCCCTTGACGGATGTGGCTAATTATCGATTTGAAACCGCAGTTGAAAACGGCAACCAGTCATCGAGAGAATCTTTATTAAATTTATCTAATCAACCATGCCGGTATGTCAGCATAATTTCACGCGTATTCATTATTAACTGGTCAGAATGTCCCACATCAATTGGCCAGTTCATACTCGTACTGATTACGACCACTGACCAAAGCCACAGTCATGTATCTAATACCAATCCATCTGCAGTCTCTTTTGCTTGGTTTCATTTTGATATATTTAATATGAATTATATTGATGGCAATAATCATTTTCGTTTGATAAACAAATCTTTTTTGAATAAGATTTTTAATTTTTTTTCCCTCAATATTGCCGAATGAATGATTTTTAGAAAATAAAATTTATTTTTGTTAGAAATATTTTTTAAGTTTTTTTGTTTAAATTGATAAAAATATTTCCAAATGAATTTTCGTCGTTTAAATTAATGTTATGGGGATTTTAACGCTTTGTTTAAAATCTAAATGTTATGTTAAAATTCGAGAGAATTTAAAGCAATAATTCCAAAAGTTTATGTATAATTATTAATTATACAGATTTTTTATATTCCATAAAATTTATTTATTATTATGGTCAACTATAGTCAATTGAAAATCCCCGATTTTTTGCTTATGAACGTTGCCTTGAATTTTGCATGGATTTTTTTATTCCTATTATTATTATTATTATTATTATTATTATTATTATTATTATTATTATTATTATTATTATTATTATTATTATTATTATTATTATTATTATTATTATTATTATTATTATTATTATTATTATTATTATTATTATTATTATTATTATTATTATTATTATTATTATTATTATTATTATTATTATTATTATTATTATTATTATTATTATTATTATTATTATTATTATTATTATTATTATTATTATTATTATTATTATTATTAAAATTGGAAATATGTTTAATCTCTCAAGAAAGAAAGTTTTGATCGAGTGCAGAATTTTTCGTAATTGCTATCCGATTGAATAGACTGTAGGATAAATGAGAACGTAAACTGTGAAACTCTCCCTTTCCATTATTCGTCCATGAAAACCTGACTTGAGCTATTCCAGCCGAATTAATTTCCCATCAATGGAACTACTGCATAATAATTAGTCCATTTTTTATCACATAAAATGTGTTGGGATTGCATAACCGCTGCTCATGATTGATATTAATCCCGATACTAATTTATCATTGTCCAATGTGTAAATGAGTCTTGCATGGATTTCAGTTTCTGTTCAATCTGCCGTTGATGATGATGATGCTGATGAAGATGATGATGATAATGATGAAGAGATGACGATTTGTTTCAGTATCTTATTTTCCCCTTATAACTCAATTGAAAGACAGAAAACAACAAAGGAGTTATGGAATATTCGAAGCGGTTAATTGGTATTTTAGGATAAAGCAGTGAATAAAATTGAAGCGTAAATACTAGGGATAATTGTCAGCAATTATTGTTTGGTGGGTTCACTAATTATTGCAGTCTTTTAATTTCATTTTTAGTGAGCTGAAATTATCATTTGTTTTTGCCCATTAGAATAACATTTTTGTTGTTTTTGTTTGCTTTATTGTTTGGATTAATTATTTTAATGTTTTTTGTTTTATACATCTCCAGTTTCAATTAAGCTTTTCGACAGTTTGAAACGGGACACTTTAAACTTTAATTTTAAATATTATGACCTTTGTTGAGATTGGATAAAAATTAATTAAGTTTAATTAATTGAAATTGAGACGTAAAAATCAAAAAAGTTAAGGGTGAAGTGGAAGGGTATGGAAGGGATGAATGGAGTAAATGACAAGTAACTTTGATAGAGTAGTTCTTAGAAGGTTAAAATATATCTATTAAATTATTTAATTAAAGAATTAAATGCAATTATTAATCATCAAAATTTGATAAACAAAACTTGTCATGATAGTAATTAATTATTAATTTTGTCCTTAAAGAAATCCCAAGACCTGAGTGATGTTCCATAAAAAACTAATGTGTTGCAAATTATCTTGTATGAAAACTGGTTGATTCTCCACATATTTACAATCTGGTCGAAAAATTATTTAAAAGCAGAATTGACACAAAGTGATCAAAATTAAAAAGCCTTATCTATCAAAGAGAATAATTCTAAAAATATCCTATCTTTGGAAAACGTTTCCATGTTTTATTTGTATTGAAAAATAAAAGTTTGTAAATATTGTTATTGTTATAATTATTATTATTATTATTATTATTATTATTATTATTATTATTATTATTATTATTATTATTATTATTATTATTATTATTATTATTATTATTATTATTATTATTATTATTATTATTATTATTATTATTATTATTATTATTATTATTATTATTATTATTATTATTATTATTATTATTATTATTATTATTATTATTATTATTATTATTATTATTATTATTATTATTATTATTATTATTATTATTATTATTATTATTATTATTATTATTATTATTATTATTATTATTATTATTATTATTATTATTATTATTATTATTATTATTATTATTATTATTATTATATACAAGAAATATTTATTAAAAAATCCAATTTATCGCATCTATTCAAACAAAAATAGTACAATAGATGGATTTGTCAGATAATAAATAACTACATTGAGTATTGGTCTGTAAATGCAGGAAAAGAAAGACCTATGAAACATATTTATCAATGACAGGTCATACCGATAAGTTTCGTAAAACGGATAAACAGTTCGATTGTCCATACTTAATGAAAAATCAGCCGTATTTCCGGTTTAAAGACGGTAGACACGTCCCATTTTATTGTTTTTTATTTTTCATAATAAAGTCTTATAATAAACCAAAAACAATAACAATTTCATTGCTGTAAAAGCTCTGAGAAAAATTTCAACAATTAAAATCTTTTTCTCGACAAATTGTTGTTGACATCATTGCGCACAAATTAATGCTGAAAGGTTGGTAAATATCATTTGGGGATGCCGTTATTGAAATTTGATAATAATATCCCATTTAACCTTTTCTTTCCGTGACTCGAATCCAATGAATTTGTTTCTCTTTTTACAAGGAATTATTCACATTTATTTAGAAAATATATCAAAATAATTTTGGGCAAACATTAAAAAATTAATAAATGACATATTAACCTTTTGCTGCAATTTTCATGTATATTATAGTTGATTATTATTGAAATAGTCTTTTACTCTATCATTTCTTAATTGTATTGTATTTGAACTTTATTTTGAATGTAAATTTGAATTTAAAATTAAATTTAATTTTGAATTTGAATTTGAATTTAAAATTTAATTTAATTTTGAATTTGAATTTAAAATTAAAATTGAAATTCATTTTAAATTTGAATTTGAATTTAAATTTGATTTGTATTTGAATTTTAAATTGAATTTCATTTTGAATTTGAATTTGAATTTGAATTTAAATTTGAATTTGAATATGAATATGAATTTGAATTTAAAATTTAACTTCATTTTGAATTTGAATTTTAAATTGAATTTAATTTTGAATTTGAATTTTAAATTGAATTTCATTTTGAATTTGAATTTTAAATTGAATTTAAATTTTAGCCAATCTGAAGCAATCTCAATTTATCGTCTCAAGGATTTTTGTACGTTTTTAGATCCCCGTATTTTTGAATGTTTTAACATGAGAAATATGGATAATATTTGAAAATTAAGTAAATTAGCGTAATAATGTTTAAAAAAAGTAAATTGGGGTAAATATGAAAATTAAAGTAAAATAATAATTTTTTAATTTAAATCAATATAATAATTTTAAAAATTTATGATTTTAATCTAATATATTTTCAAGAAATCCTAATATCTGAGAAATTTAAAAATAATAAAATTTTTATAAAACAATTTTTTGACTATATTCTGGGTCACACTGTAAGATATTGTCACTAATAAATAACCCTTTAAGTTATGTATTTACTCCTCTGCACATATAACCGTCTTAACCAGACACTCCATCCGATTACGAAACTTACTCCGGATTAATATTTCATTATGCAATTACATTTGTAATTAAGAGTTAATAAATTTTCTAAATCTTACATTAATTAAAAACATCACTCAAGGAATTTTTATGAATTATATTGTTGGTTTTTGAACAAAATTGATCTTTAAAAGAAAATCTTCTTCATTGAAGTTAATTGTTAAGAAAATGGACAAAAAAATAATAAAAATGCAACAAATTGACTGAACTCAAGGCACCTTGTACTTGTATGATTTTTCAATAACTTGATAATAATATTTTAAGTGAAACTGTTCATGTAACCGAGATTATGCATAGATTCATTAAAACAAATTAATGAATTTTCCCTAGTTATTTCAGAAACTCCATTAGATTTTTTTAAAATCTATCACAAATTTTTGCAAATACAATTCATAAGCTAATCTAGGTATTCAAGGTGTTTAAATTAATATTTAATTTTAAATTTCATATTTGCGATTTTCCTATTAAATCTCAAAACTGGTCTAGCAAAAATTTTATATTGTTAAATACGAAATGGCATTAATAATAATAATAATAATAATAATAATAATAATAATAATAATAATAATAATAATAATAATAATAATAATAATAATAATAATAATAATAATAATAATAATAATAATAATAATAATAATAATAATAATAATTTTTGAAATTGCATAAAACAATAATGTTACACCAAAATAATGGGCGACAATTTTCCAAATTTTGAATACTGATTTTTCCCATTGTCCGCATTTTAGTAAAAAATTTCCTAATTGTCTACAATCTTCAATAATTGGACTTTAAACCGAGCTCGAAGAAACTTGATTTTCATTTTGACCTAATTGTTTCAATATAATACAACAATTTCATATTCATTTTAGGATTTTATGGGGAATAATCATTGCAGACTTGATAAAGTCTGCCGGCAAACTGTTGGGAAAGAATGCTGATCTATTTGTAGACAGAGTAGAGTTGTTGATTATTCAAATTTATTCAAATCAACTCTCGGCGTTAAAACGCCGAAGGAAATCATTCATTCTATTGTAAAATGTGACTTATGAGCAGTCGGTATTGAGCTCTGTTCGTTTTAATTATTGTTATAAACTTGGGAAATTTTCAGAATTTTTTAAATCAAATTGGATCTTTAAAGAGATTTGAATAATACTATACATCTTATAAATCTTTATGAAATTGTTTTTCTCATAAATTTTATTTAATTTTAATTATTTTATATAATATAGTATAAAGTGATGATTTCTTGGTAGCAGCTTTAATTAAATGTTAAACTATTTAATGATAATTTCAGCAAAAGGCTTAAATTATCATTTAATTGTTTAACATTTATATAATAATAATAATAATAATAATAATAATAATAATAATAATAATAATAATAATAATAATAATAATAATAATAATAATAATAATAATAATAATAATAATAATAATAATAATAATAATAATAATAATAATAATAATAATAATAATAATAATAATAATAATAATAATAATAATAATAATAATAATAATAATAATAATAATAATAATAATAATAATAATAATAATAATAATAATAATAATAATATTTGTATATTTTTCAATTTTTCAATAATTTTTCCTGGCGTAGTATTTCCAATAAAATTCTTTATGTTTTTCTTTAAATGAGAACAACATAAAGTTTATTATGCGATAATATTGGCTCAGGAAGATAAACGCCCATATGATCAAAATATTGACCTTGTGACTTATTGATGTTCATAACAAAAGCTTGAATTTACTGGAAAAAGTTGTTATAAATAGTGTATAACTTTTGTCTTGTGAAAGTGAATTTCGATTTTTTGACACCCCTAAATCATCAGCGTCAAAAATAAATCAATTACATTCGATGGTTTGACATTTTAATTTTAAACCATTTCATTCGGGAATAAATACAAATTTTAAAAAATATTGAGCTCTAGAGATCAAGCTAACTCTTATAAAGAGTTGAGTTTTATGCATGAACTCATATTTAAAAATATTTTTTATAATTGTCAATAAAATATTATTATTAAAACCGCTCGATTGTTCGTCATCATGATATTTTAGGTGGGCGAATGATCGTGCTGTCGAACCATCAAAATTTACTTGTACTAAAATTTGACGCATGTATGATTTATCTATTACAGGTGACCCTCCTATAACACGGTTTCAAAATTGAAGTTATTTCTATGTACCTTAAAAAATTAAATAATATTTTAAATTACTTTTATCTTGAACTTTATTTATTTTCATTTCAAATATATATTATTAGGATTCTCATCCGTTAGAACATTAATATCTGTTTTCAAATTATATCAATAATTCCATAAATTTTATTTAATAAATTATACACTCAAAAACACTTATCTCTTCATATTTTTGTTATTTAAACAAATTTCAATTTTTCTTTTAAAATATTTTTTAAAAATGATAAATTTCAGTCTTCTTTTTAAAATATTTTTCAACAAAAATATTTTTAAAATTTAACAAAATTTCTAATTAATCTTTAAAATTCTTTCAACTTCCTCATATATATCAATATTTATTTTTTCAACAAATATTTTCGACACTATCGTATTAAAGTGTAATACTTGAATAAAATCAATAACTTCAAGTTATCTTAAATAGAAACGAAATAAAAATTGAAAGATAATAAAACTTTAAGGAAAAAAATAAAAAAGTCGAAAGTGGTCAAAAATATGAATGATTTTGGTGATATTAATTTTGTTGATATATTTCGAAATTTTACCTTTCATCATTAGGTTGGATAGAAAAACTATAGATATTATAGATTTATTAAACAAATTAAAAAATATTATTCATAAAATTTATTCAATTCAAATAATTAATTATTTTTAATTTCATCTATTATAGTTGATGGGATTATTATAATATTTTGAAGATAGCATCGGACAAAAGTTTATACAAAGAATTTTTAACCCTAGATTTACAGACATAACTGCATCTTTATTTTTAATCAAAATTAATTGCTGAAAAATTTATTATTAGAAAATGATTTAATGTAAAACATAGATTAACATATTTCATAATTTATTTCATTTTGAAAAATTTTTTATCATTCAAAATAATGAGTTTTGTTAATTTAGAGGTTAAACAATTTTATAGTATTACATCTAGAATATATATAAAAAATAGAAGAAGATCTTTAAAGCAGGTATCATGCATAGACACTTCTAATACCAGAACAACATCTGTATTAAAATAACTCTTGAAAAGGCAGTGCCAAAAAATGTAGATTAAGTAGAAAAATCAATGATAGTCAAAATTAAAATGAAGATAGATAATTTAAAATTTATAAATAATAAATTTTAATATTATAAGAACTTTGTTTTTCAAATTTCAACACTGATTTCTTTTCCATTGTATTTATTAAATAGCCTAAAGACTATGAATCAGTAAATATATCGATGTTTTTGATATTCACGTATTTTCGGCACTGCCTTTTTTAAGAAAATTTTTAAATTTATATTTCATTTTGTTTATTATTATTATTATCATTATTATTATTATTATTATTATTATTATTATTATTATTATTATTATTATTATTATTATTATTATTATTATTATTATTATTATTATTATTATTATTATTATTATTATTATTATTATTATTATTATTATTATTATTATTATTATTATTATTATTATTATTATTATTATTATTATTATTATTATTATTATTATTATTATTATTATTATTATTATTATTATTATTATTATTATTATTATCATCATCATCATCATCATCATTTAGAAACCATCATTTATATGGCAATAGTAAATAGATCCCCTAAATAAAGGGCGGATTGATCAAATTTACTGTGGCTGAAATATTTTCATAGAAATTATTAAAAAAACCTCAAAAATAAACGAAATGTTCAGTTTCAATTCAATCAAAATATGTCAACACAAAAGATAAATTTTCCATTCGATTGCATTGAAAATGTTGTTGAGAATATTTCTGCTGACAATGAAATGAAAGTTGGTTGATTTTAAAAAGAAAGAATAAATGAATTTTGTATTTTATTTATATAAATTTAAAGAGTAACTAATTAGGTAGAAAGTTTTATGTTGACTAATGACTGTAGGTTTGTTTGATGATTCGGGTAGCTGGAGTCAATTAGAAAGCTAATGTTCAATTCAATGGTTACTTGATTCAATTTAACTCCCGCTTGCTGCGTCGGGAAAGGTTGAATGGGCAACAAATTACATTAGTGGGTCAAGTACATTTTTATACAGTTTGACTTTTGATCATCTCCATACTATGCTGAGAATGAGTCGATTGTTTTATTATTTGATGCAGATGCTTTGAATTTTTCTTTTATTTTCATTAGAATGAATTTCTAAACAGTTCAAACTGTTCAAATAATTCTTTTTTACAGATGATATTTTGTAGTTTTTGCTTGTTATGCTATTTATAATTAAATTGTTCTCAAAAATTTTTGGATTTGCATGTGTAATCGGTAAGAATTTTTATTAAATTTAAATAGCAGTATTAATATAAGTATTAATATATTTTATTTTTTATCATTATTATCTCGATTATTTATTATTATTATTATTATTATTATTATTATTATTATTATTATTATTATTATTATTATTATTATTATTATTATTATTATTATTATTATTATTATTATATTATTATTATTATTATTATTATTATTATTATTATTATTATTATTATTATTATTATTATTATTATTATTATTATTATTATTATTATTATTATTATTATTATTTTTATTTAAATTTCGCTTACTATATTTATGTTGATAATTAGTCAGTAGTTAAAATGATAAAAATAAGTTTGTTAAGATAATGGGTTTTCAGGAAGTTTGTAATGATTTGCAAAAGAGGTGATTACGTAATTTAATTATATAAAAATAACTATTTTGATCGATAACCTTCATTTTCGTAGATTTTCCTACTTTTCATCTCGATTAACGGTTCCTAGTGAATTTCACAGGTATCCCCGTGAAAGTTTTTCATTGAAATTAAATAAGAAATGGGATAAATAGAAATCTCACATAACTTTGCCATGGGAAATTTAGAACATTCATTCCACAATCAAAACTTTTTTGTCTGGTGTTTCCGTGGGTCACAATGGCTTTGCAATTTACTATTTTTAGACACTTTTTTTTGATTTCTTCAATTAAACATTTTATTTGAAAGCAACATTTCTTGAGATAATAGTTTGATTCTTGGACTGAAGTTCATTAAACCTTATCCCGTTCCAATTTCGCCAATTTCATAGTAAGGATAAAAAGTTTAAATACAAAAAATGGAAAACCAGAAAAGAAAATCCATGAGAAGAAACAAAAGACTCTACTATTAGTCGCTAAAAATAATTAAAAACGGCAAATATATTTTACAGTTTCGTCGTTCCTGCACTCATTGCTGAAGAGGAAACTTAGCGTAGAAAAATTTTCAGAAATACTCCAAAAATTCCAAACCAATGTTCCACCAGAAGGAATCCTCGCTTCACTAGAAACAAACATTGAAGTTTATGAAGAAGTAATAAGTAAGGGTTTGAGCCCACGTTTTTCAGTTGTCTAATAAGGAAAATAGTACATTAAAATTTACAATAAAAAATAATCAAAAACTTGTCGAGTAGGTAGATAGTAGCCTACGGGAACAATAGGGGGGGGGGGGGTAAAAAATGTTGCAAACTTTTGATTGCATAACTTTTTCCGTAGACATTTTTTGATTACATAATTGTTGCCGTAATGCCCAATGTTTTCTGGGATTTTAAATACAAAATTTTTTTTTCAATAAACAAGCCAAGGATAAATATTATTTGGGTGGGTCTCCTTAGTCCTGAGAATTTCAATAGAAAAGGTAGTCTACACTAAAAAAGCATGGATTATTCAGACTATAGTGAGGGGGTCTTCTTGGTCCTGGGATTTTCAATACAAAAATCCGACTATCAATAAAAAAGCATGGTAATTTAAGGTCTCAGGATATTTTCAATACAAATAGATGGTCTACACTAAAAAACAGTGGCAATTTAAAGTCTCAGGATATTTTCAATACAAAAAGCAAAGGATAAGTCAGTATTATTTGAGTGGGTCTCGATGGTCCTGGGATTTTCAATACAAAAATCCGATTATCACTAAAAATGCATGGAATTTTCAAAGTAAATTAATGCGGGTCTCCTTGGTCCTGAGAATTTCAATAGAAAAAGGTGGTCTACACTAAAAAAGCGTGGTAAATTTTTAAAATAAAGTAAATAATGGTCCTAAAAAATTAAATTACAGTAAATTATGGTCTAAATAAGTAAATTAAGGTTCTAAAAATTAAATTACAGTAAATTATGGTCCAGATTTTTCAATTACATTAAATTATGGTCCTAAAAAATTAAATTAAAGTAAATAATGGCTCAAATTTTTAAATTAAAGTAAATAATGGTTCAAAATTTAAGATTAAAGTTAATTAAGGGCTCAACTAAGTAAGTTAAGGTTTAAATTTTTGAATTAAGTAAATTATGGGTCTAAAAATTAAATTAAAGTAAATTATGGTCTAAATAAGTAAATTAAGGTTCATATTTTAAACTAAAGTAAATGATGGGTCTAATAATTGAATTAAAGTAATCAATGGGCTGAAATAAGTAAATTAAGGTTCAAATTAGTAAATTAAGATCCAAAAAAAAATAAATTAAAGTAATCAATGGGTTCAAATGAGTTAATTAAGGTTCTAGAAAAAAAAAATAAATTAAATTAATCAACAGGTTCAAATAAGTTAATTAAGGTTCTAAAAAAAAATTAAATTAAAGTAATCAATGGGTTCAAATGAGTTAATTTAGGTTCTAAAAAAAAAACTTAATTTAAATTAATCAACGGGTTCAAATAAGTTAATTAAGGTCTAAAATTTAAAATTAAAGCAATCAATGAGTTCAAATAAGTAAATTAAGGTCCAAATATTTAAATTAAAGTAATCAATGGGCTCAAATAACTAAATTAAGGTTCTAAAAAATAAAATTAAAGTTAATTAAGGTCCAAATTTTAAAATTAAGTAATCAATGGTAAAAAAAAACTTTAAATTAAAGTGAAATAAGTAAATTTAAGTAATGTAATAAGTAAAAAAAGTTAAAGTTAGATTTTAAAATTTATTTACAAAAAGTTGGAATAATAGTTGGTGATTGAGAATTGAAAATTTTAAATGAAAATTTTTAACGTATATTTTTTAAGATAATTTTAAAATAAACATTTTTATGAAATATTTTTCAATGTTAATTTCAGATGAAAATTTATATGAAATATTTTTCAATGTTAATTTTAGATGAAAATTTTAATGAAATAATTATTTTTTAAGTTAATTTTTATGAATTATTTTTCAATGTTAATTTTAGATGGAAAGTTTTATGTATTATTTTTCAATAGTAATTAAAGATGCAAATCATTGTCAATTAATCATTCACTACATGAAATTATTGGTTAAATATGAAAAAAGGGCTATATTTGGTTGTAAATTATGGTAAAAAAATTTAAATAAAGTAATACAAGGATAAATAGGTAAATTAATGTTTTATTTTTAAATTATAGGTTCAAAACTTTAAATTAAAATTTATAAACAAAAAGTTGGAATAACCAACCGCTTCTGAGAAATAAAAATTTAAAATAAAATTTTTAAGAAATAATTTTTTAAAGTCAAATTTTAATAGAAACTTTTATGGAATAATTTTTTTAAGTTAATTTTTATTGAAAATATTTATGAAATATTTTTTTTTAAGTTAAATTTGAATAGAAATTTTTATGGTATAATTTTTGAAGCTAATTTTAAATAAAAATTTTAATGAATTAATAATTGTCAAAGACAAATTTAAATGGAAATTTTAATGAAATAATTTTCAAAGGCAAATTTAGATGCAAATTTCAATGATAATAAAAATTAATAATAAAAATAATATTAATATTAATAATAATAATAATACTAATAATAATAATAATAATAATAATAATAATAATAATAATCATAATAATCATAATAAAAATAATATTAATATTAATAAAAATAATAATCATAATAAAAATAATATTAATATTAATAAAAATATTAATAATAAGTATAATAATAAAAATAATAATAAAAAATAATAATAAAAAATAATAAAAATATTAATAATAATTATAATAATAATAAAAAATAATGATAATCATAATAAAAAATAAAAATAAAAATAATAATAAAAATAATAATAATATTGATAAAAATAATTATAATAATAATAATATTAATAATAATAATAATAATAATAATAATAATAATAATAATAATAATAATAATAATAATAATAATAATAATAATTAAACAATCGGATACCAACAACTATCAGGTACAACTAGATACCAAGTACATACAACCAACTACTAAGTACCTACAACTATGTACTAACAACCAACTAAGTATTCTTTATTGTATTTTATCAAATGATTTTTAAATTAATTTTTTATCTGTCTTCAAAAATATGTTTAATTACAATCAGTAGAAAAAATCTTTTCAAAATGTCTAAATTTAACAAAAATGTTGATTTTCATCAAAAAATGAATAATTGTCAACTCATCACTACTTGGAATTCAAAATAATTTAAATTACAATGAAATACTAATGAATTCTAATTTACAAAAACATCTTCTTTTAAATGATAACTTATTATTGCAAAGTAAAAATCACATTCAATAACTACTTATTGTTGATCAGTTTTATTATATATACTCTTAGTCTATCCGACAGGATGTTTTGACCCGCTAAGGGTACTGGTCGTAAGGGTACTGGTCGTAAGGGTACTGGTCGTAAAGGTACTGGTCGTAAGGCTATTGGTAACACTCAACCACCACCTACCCATTAACTAGCTACTAGATACTAACAACCAGTTACCTGCTACCAAGTACTAACAACCAACAACAACCAGGTACTAAGCATTATCAACCTACAACTATATAACAACAATCAGTAAACAATACTGTACCAACTACCAAATACAAGATACCAACAACTTAGTACCAACAACCAGTAACCTACGAACATGTACTAACAACCAAGTAAAAACAATCAAGTAATAACAAATATATCTTTAAAAGAAAATCATCTTCACTTACAATATTGATCACTCTCAACCCCCACCTACTCATTAATTAGCTACCACTAGGTTTCAAACAACAAAATACTAAACACTTACAACCATGTACTAACAACCACCATCAAAACCTATCGAGAAATTAACAAATATATACAACTATATGACAACAATCAGTAATCAACACTGTACCAACTACCAAATACAAGATACCAAGTACCAACAATCAACTAACAACACATAAAAATAATAGCAATTAAATACAAAATATTCTTCATCACATGCAATATATTCTTGTCATCATCTACAACTAAACTCTATCAATCAGATACCAAATATTAACAACCAGATACTTACAACCAACAACTATGTAATAAAAAATTGATCTTTAAAAGAAAATACTCTTCACTTGAAAAATTGGATGAAAAATTAATAAAAAAAATGCAATTCATTAATTAACTGATTACCAGTACTTGTATGATTTTCCAATAACTAGATAAAAATTAAATAAATCATTGTAAAAATTTAAATTATTCAAAACATAATAAATAACAAAATGTAATGGACGAAAAAACTTTAAATTCTAGTCATTAATCATCCAGTAAATAAAAAAAAATACTGATCATTTAAGTTAATCAACTAAGATAATAAAGATAATAAGATCTAGTAGATAATTTATTTTGATTAAATAAATTAACTGAAATAAATTAATTCAGTATGAATTCATTACCATTATCAAAGTCAACAATCTACAATAAAAATAATTATCATTAAATTCCAAAAGAGACTAGATAACTAATGATAACATCTAATAAACCAGTAAATTCATTTAAATGTCAATAATTGGTATATCCAAGTAAATTTTCTACTAAAATCATCTAGAAAGCATCAAATTTCCATGAAATATCAATGTCTTTAAAGATAAGTATTTTATCGATAAATACCCTTAAAAGGCTATATATTTCCCTCAGACTAATAAGATTGCTTAAAATCCCGTTTAAATGACTATAATTATATCTTTAATTCCTATTATCACGAATATTTCCCTATAAAACATGTAAAATCATTAACTCTAAACAATTTATAAAGTCTAATGACAAAAAACTGTTATAATTAAATTTTTGTTAATCACTGTAATCGAAATTTAAAATAAATATTGCTTGAAATTTGACTGTACAACATAACTGAGTAGTTGCATAGAAAGATTAAATTTATCCACATTTCTTCAAATGATCATTTTTACCGATATCCAACCGATTTAATTACTAATTAAAATCACCCGATAGATTTCTCCCAATAAAGATCAATTTTCTTTAGTCGACGTTTTAAATCAATATTTCCAACTTTTGTCGTTGTCCGTCTAAATAAAGATAAAAATAATTTAAAGTTGATATCAATCCCAATTATCTGTAAAGATTTCATTGTCAAAACCAAGTAAATCGATCATTATCCCTACTTAATAAAACATAAGTCTAAATTAATATACAATAAATTAATCACAACCTAATAAAACGATATAATTTCACATTATTATTGATTCATAACTGACTAATGTATTGACATTTCCCTTAAACAATGATATATTCCCATCTTAACCCATCTTTCATTAAATTCAATCGACTATATCTCCCTTACAATGATATATTCCCATCTTAACCCATCCTTAATTAAATTTAACCGACTATATCCCCTCAAAAGATCATATTTTCCCACCTTATCCGATCTCTCATTAAATCTCACCGACATTATCCCAGCTTAACCGATCTCTCACCAAATATTTCTACCCCTTTAAACATATATCCAACTATATCCATTAATTCTACCCACTTGAATCCTCCTTTAATTCAATCAATCCTCTTAAAATTCTTGGAGAATTCTTCAAAAATATGAATTTTTATTAACTGTTATCGACATCCAAAATACATCTATGAAATAATTTAGTATCTAAATTCACGTAGTAAAAGATCAAAATTCACTAAAATTTTTTACAAATATTTAACCCATCAAATACCTAACTAGAGATGATATATATTAATTGACCATAATTCTTCAACGATTCAACCAATCATTTTCAAGCAATAATAACAAACTAAATCATAAATTTCAAGTAAATTTAAAATATCTATCCGAGATAAAGTTAACTGGTTTCTTAGATTATGTTTTTTTAAAAAAGTTCATCAATGTGTAAATATTTTTAGAAAATTATTGAAAAAAAATTATTTAGTCAAATGCATTACAAAGTCATCTAAAATTAAACCAATTACATAATTATTAACCTAACAGTCATTAAAAAAAATTAATTTTTATTTAAAATTTAACAAATTATCAAGAAATTCAATTAAAATCATCATTAAAACTTTAAATTTTTTAATAAATCAACATGAAATTCTTAGAAAATATATGAAAAAAAATATTATTACAAAGTCATATCCTATCACGTGATTATTAACCTAACTATCATTAAAAATAATTTTTATTTAAAATTAAAAATGCATCCAATTATCAAGAAATTAATTAAATTTATCTTAGAACTAACTTAAAATTTTTAAATATTCATTCAATCCACATGAAATTCACGAAAATGATAAAAATTCACAAAAACCATCAACTCTAAAAAAAAATAATTACTAATGAATACCTTAAACACCAAAATTTATCTAAATAATCTTTCAAATTAATTCATTAAAATTGAAGACAACACGCTCTATTTTGTCATTACATTCAATTAAAATTAAATAAATCAAGATAAGAACTTTGATAAAAAATATTATTTTAAAATGGTAAAAATTTACACTGTAGTGTTAAATGAAAAGGTAATTATTCTTTAAATCTAATTAACTTAGTCATAATTTTCTTTAATTTAACCCTTTATTTACTTAATTTAGTCCTTGTTTACCGAATATAGAAGTTTAAAATATAGACCATTGATTACTTTAATTTAAAAATGTATCCCTTAATTTACATAATTTCCATCTAAAATTATTTCAAAAAATTTTTTCTAAAATTGTCATTGAAAAATATTTCATAAAAGTTTTCATTTAAAATTTTCATTGAAAAATATTTCATAAAAATTTTTATTAAAAATTACCATTGAAAAATTATTCATAAAAATTTCCATCTAAAATTACTTAAAAAATTTTCATTAAAAAATTTCAATTCTCAAACACCTTCTATTATTTTGTTAATAAATTTAAAATCTTACTTTAATTTGCTTATTACATTACTTATTTAAAAATTATTAATTTAATTTACTTATTTAAAATATTTGACCATTAATTACTTAATTTAAAAATTTGGACCTTAATTAACTTTAATTTAATTTTTTAGAACCTTAATTTACTTTAATTTTAAATTTTGACCCTTAATTAACTTTAATTCAAAATTTGGACCTTAATTTACTTTAATTGGAAATTTTAGACCTTAATTTACTTAATTGAAATTTTAGACCTTAATTTGCTTATTTATCTTTAATTTACTTAAGTTTAAAAATATATACCATAATTTACTTTAATTTAAAATTTTAGACCATAATTTACTTAATTGAAAATTTTAGACCTTAATTTACTTAATTGAAAATTTTAGACCTTAATTTACTTAATTGAAAATTTTAGACCTTAATTGAAAATTTTAGACCTTAATTTACTTAATTGAAATTTTAGACCTTAATTTACTTAAGTTTAAAAATATATACCATAATTTACTTTAATTTTAAATTTTAGACCATAATTTACTTAATTGAAAATTTTAGACCATAATTTACTTAATTGAAATTTTAGACCTTAATTTACTTAATTGAAAATTTTAGACCTTAATTTACTTAATTGAAAATTTTAGACCTTAATTTACTTAATTGAAAATTTTAGACCTTAATTGAAAATTTTAGACCTTAATTTACTTAATTGAAATTTTAGACCTTAATTTACTTAAGTTTAAAAATATATACCATAATTTACTTTAATTTTAAATTTTAGACCATAATTTACTTAATTGAAAATTTTAGACCTTAATTTACTTAATTGAAAATTTTAGACCTTAATTGAAAATTTTAGACCTTAATTTACTTAATTGAAATTTTAGACCTTAATTTACTTAAGTTTAAAAATATATACCATAATTTACTTTAATTTTAAATTTTAGACCATAATTTACTTAATTTAAAATTTTAGACCATAATTTACTTAATTGAAATTTTAGACCTTAATTTACTTAATTGAAAATTTTAGACCATAATTTAAATGTAAAATTGTCATTGAAAAAATTTTCATTTCTCAGGCGCCGTTTATAGTAGGTAGATAGTAGCCCGCTGCAGCAATGCAACTTTTTTTTTGCTGCAACTTTTGATTGCGCAATTGTTGCAACTAGTTTTTTTGTTGTATTTTTTTTTTGGATTATTACGCAATTGTATTATTTTTTTTCTAGAATTTTCAATACAAAAAAAAAACAAGTTGCAACAATTGCGCAATCAAATGTTGCAGCAAAAAAAAAAAGATGCAGCATAAAAAAAAGGCTTGCATTTGCAGCGGGCTCCTAACTACCTACTATAAACGGCGCCTGAGAAATGAAAATTTTTTCAATGACAATTTTACATTTAAATTATGGTCTAAAATTTTCAATTAAGTAAATTAAGGTCTAAAATTTCAATTAAGTAAATTATGGTCTAAAATTTTCAATTAAGTAAATTATGGTCTAAAATTTAAAATTAAAGTAAATTATGGTATATATTTTTAAACTTAAGTAAATTAAGGTCTAAAATTTCAATTAAGTAAATTAAGGTCTAAAATTTTCAATTAAGTAAATTAAGGTCTAAAATTTTCAATTAAGTAAATTATGGTCTAAAATTTAAAATTAAAGTAAATTATGGTATATATTTTTAAACTTAAGTAAATTAAGGTCTAAAATTTCAATTAAGTAAATTAAGGTCTAAAATTTTCAATTAAGGTCTAAAATTTTCAATTAAGTAAATTAAGGTCTAAAATTTTCAATTAAGTAAATTAAGGTCTAAAATTTTCAATTAAGTAAATTAAGGTCTAAAATTTCAATTAAGTAAATTATGGTCTAAAATTTTCAATTAAGTAAATTATGGTCTAAAATTTAAAATTAAAGTAAATTATGGTATATATTTTTAAACTTAAGTAAATTAAGGTCTAAAATTTCAATTAAGTAAATTAAGGTCTAAAATTTTCAATTAAGGTCTAAAATTTTCAATTAAGTAAATTAAGGTCTAAAATTTTCAATTAAGTAAATTAAGGTCTAAAATTTTCAATTAAGTAAATTATGGTCTAAAATTTTAAATTAAACTAAATTATGGTATATATTTTTAAACTTAAGTAAATTAAAGATAAATAAGCAAATTAAGGTCTAAAATTTCAATTAAGTAAATTAAGGTCTAAAATTTCCAATTAAAGTAAATTAAGGTCCAAATTTTGAATTAAAGTTAATTAAGGGTCAAAATTTAAAATTAAAGTAAATTAAGGTTCTAAAAAATTAAATTAAAGTTAATTAAGGTCCAAATTTTTAAATTAAGTAATTAATGGTCAAATATTTTAAATAAGTAAATTAAATTAATAATTTTTAAATAAGTAATGTAATAAGCAAATTAAAGTAAGATTTTAAATTTATTAACAAAATAATAGAAGGTGTTTGAGAATTGAAATTTTTTAATGAAAATTTTTTAAGTAATTTTAGATGGAAATTTTTATGAATAATTTTTCAATGGTAATTTTTAATAAAAATTTTTATGAAATATTTTTCAATGAAAATTTTAAATGAAAACTTTTATGAAATATTTTTCAATGACAATTTTAGAAAAAATTTTTTGAAATAATTTTAGATGGAAATTATGTAAATTAAGGGATACATTTTTAAATTAAAGTAATCAATGGTCTATATTTTAAACTTCTATATTCGGTAAACAAGGACTAAATTAAGTAAATAAAGGGTTAAATTAAAGAAAATTATGACTAAGTTAATTAGATTTAAAGAATAATTACCTTTTCATTTAACACTACAGTGTAAATTTTTACCATTTTAAAATAATATTTTTTATCAAAGTTCTTATCTTGATTTATTTAATTTTAATTGAATGTAATGACAAAATAGAGCGTGTTGTCTTCAATTTTAATGAATTAATTTGAAAGATTATTTAGATAAATTTTGGTGTTTAAGGTATTCATTAGTAATTATTTTTTTTTAGAGTTGATGGTTTTTGTGAATTTTTATCATTTTCGTGAATTTCATGTGGATTGAATGAATATTTAAAAATTTTAAGTTAGTTCTAAGATAAATTTAATTAATTTCTTGATAATTGGATGCATTTTTAATTTTAAATAAAAATTATTTTTAATGATAGTTAGGTTAATAATCACGTGATAGGATATGACTTTGTAATAATATTTTTTTTCATATATTTTCTAAGAATTTCATGTTGATTTATTAAAAAATTTAAAGTTTTAATGATGATTTTAATTGAATTTCTTGATAATTTGTTAAATTTTAAATAAAAATTAATTTTTTTTAATGACTGTTAGGTTAATAATTATGTAATTGGTTTAATTTTAGATGACTTTGTAATGCATTTGACTAAATAATTTTTTTCAATAATTTTCTAAAAATATTTACACATTGATGAACTTTTTAAAAAAACATAATCTAAGAAACCAGTTAACTTTATCTCGGATAGATATTTTAAATTTACTTGAAATTTATGATTTAGTTTGTTATTATTGCTTGAAAATGATTGGTTGAATCGTTGAAGAATTATGGTCAATTAATATATATCATCTCTAGTTAGGTATTTGATGGGTTAAATATTTGTAAAAAATTTTAGTGAATTTTGATCTTTTACTACGTGAATTTAGATACTAAATTATTTCATAGATGTATTTTGGATGTCGATAACAGTTAATAAAAATTCATATTTTTGAAGAATTCTCCAAGAATTTTAAGAGGATTGATTGAATTAAAGGAGGATTCAAGTGGGTAGAATTAATGGATATAGTTGGATATATGTTTAAAGGGGTAGAAATATTTGGTGAGAGATCGGTTAAGCTGGGATAATGTCGGTGAGATTTAATGAGAGATCGGATAAGGTGGGAAAATATGATCTTTTGAGGGGATATAGTCGGTTAAATTTAATTAAGGATGGGTTAAGATGGGAATATATCATTGTAAGGGAGATATAGTCGATTGAATTTAATGAAAGATGGGTTAAGATGGGAATATATCATTGTTTAAGGGAAATGTCAATACATTAGTCAGTTATGAATCAATAATAATGTGAAATTATATCGTTTTATTAGGTTGTGATTAATTTATTGTATATTAATTTAGACTTATGTTTTATTAAGTAGGGATAATGATCGATTTACTTGGTTTTGACAATGAAATCTTTACAGATAATTGGGATTGATATCAACTTTAAATTATTTTTATCTTTATTTAGACGGACAACGACAAAAGTTGGAAATATTGATTTAAAACGTCGACTAAAGAAAATTGATCTTTATTGGGAGAAATCTATCGGGTGATTTTAATTAGTAATTAAATCGGTTGGATATCGGTAAAAATGATCATTTGAAGAAATGTGGATAAATTTAATCTTTCTATGCAACTACTCAGTTATGTTGTACAGTCAAATTTCAAGCAATATTTATTTTAAATTTCGATTACAGTGATTAACAAAAATTTAATTATAACAGTTTTTTTGTCATTAGACTTTATAAATTGTTTAGAGTTAATGATTTTACATGTTTTATAGGGAAATATTCGTGATAATAGGAATTAAAGATATAATTATAGTCATTTAAACGGGATTTTAAGCAATCTTATTAGTCTGAGGGAAATATATAGCCTTTTAAGGGTATTTATCGATAAAATACTTATCTTTAAAGACATTGATATTTCATGGAAATTTGATGCTTTCTAGATGATTTTAGTAGAAAATTTACTTGGATATACCAATTATTGACATTTAAATGAATTTACTGGTTTATTAGATGTTATCATTAGTTATCTAGTCTCTTTTGGAATTTAATGATAATTATTTTTATTGTAGATTGTTGACTTTGATAATGGTAATGAATTCATACTGAATTAATTTATTTCAGTTAATTTATTTAATCAAAATAAATTATCTACTAGATCTTATTATCTTTATTATCTTAGTTGATTAACTTAAATGATCAGTATTTTTTTTTATTTACTGGATGATTAATGACTAGAATTTAAAGTTTTTCGTCCATTACATTTTGTTATTTATTATGTTTTGAATAATTTAAATTTTTACAATGATTTATTTAATTTTTATCTAGTTATTGGAAAATCATACAAGTACTGGTAATCAGTTAATTAATGAATTGCATTTTTTTTATTAATTTTTCATCCAATTTTTCAAGTGAAGAGTATTTTCTTTTAAAGATCAATTTTTTATTACATAGTTGTTGGTTGTAAGTATCTGGTTGTTAATATTTGGTATCTGATTGATAGAGTTTAGTTGTAGATGATGACAAGAATATATTGCATGTGATGAAGAATATTTTGTATTTAATTGCTATTATTTTTATGTGTTGTTAGTTGATTGTTGGTACTTGGTATCTTGTATTTGGTAGTTGGTACAGTGTTGATTACTGATTGTTGTCATATAGTTGTATATATTTGTTAATTTCTCGATAGGTTTTGATGGTGGTTGTTAGTACATGGTTGTAAGTGTTTAGTATTTTGTTGTTTGAAACCTAGTGGTAGCTAATTAATGAGTAGGTGGGGGTTGAGAGTGATCAATATTGTAAGTGAAGATGATTTTCTTTTAAAGATATATTTGTTATTACTTGATTGTTTTTACTTGGTTGTTAGTACATGTTCGTAGGTTACTGGTTGTTGGTACTAAGTTGTTGGTATCTTGTATTTGGTAGTTGGTACAGTATTGTTTACTGATTGTTGTTATATAGTTGTAGGTTGATAATGCTTAGTACCTGGTTGTTGTTGGTTGTTAGTACTTGGTAGCAGGTAACTGGTTGTTAGTATCTAGTAGCTAGTTAATGGGTAGGTGGTGGTTGAGTGTTACCAATAGCCTTACGACCAGTACCTTTACGACCAGTACCCTTACGACCAGTACCCTTACGACCAGTACCCTTAGCGGGTCAAAACATCCTGTCGGATAGACTAAGAGTATATATAATAAAACTGATCAACAATAAGTAGTTATTGAATGTGATTTTTACTTTGCAATAATAAGTTATCATTTAAAAGAAGATGTTTTTGTAAATTAGAATTCATTAGTATTTCATTGTAATTTAAATTATTTTGAATTCCAAGTAGTGATGAGTTGACAATTATTCATTTTTTGATGAAAATCAACATTTTTGTTAAATTTAGACATTTTGAAAAGATTTTTTCTACTGATTGTAATTAAACATATTTTTGAAGACAGATAAAAAATTAATTTAAAAATCATTTGATAAAATACAATAAAGAATACTTAGTTGGTTGTTAGTACATAGTTGTAGGTACTTAGTAGTTGGTTGTATGTACTTGGTATCTAGTTGTACCTGATAGTTGTTGGTATCCGATTGTTTAATTATTATTATTATTATTATTATTATTATTATTATTATTATTATTATTATTATTATTATTATTATTATTATTATTATTAATATTATTATTATTATAATTATTTTTATCAATATTATTATTATTTTTATCAATATTATTATTATTTTTATTATTATTTTTATTTTTATTTTTTATTATGATTATCATTATTTTTTATTATTATTATAATTATTATTAATATTTTTATTATTTTTTATTATTATTTTTTATTATTATTTTTTATTATTATACTTATTATTAATATTTTTATTAATATTAATATTATTTTTATTATGATTATTATTTTTATTAATATTAATATTATTTTTATTATGATTATTATGATTATTATTATTATTATTATTATTATTATTATTATTAGTATTATTATTATTATTAATATTAATATTATTTTTATTATTAATTTTTATTATCATTGAAATTTGCATCTAAATTTGCCTTTGAAAATTATTTCATTAAAATTTCCATTTAAATTTGTCTTTGACAATTATTAATTCATTAAAATTTTTATTTAAAATTAGCTTCAAAAATTATACCATAAAAATTTCTATTCAAATTTAACTTAAAAAAAAATATTTCATAAATATTTTCAATAAAAATTAACTTAAAAAAATTATTCCATAAAAGTTTCTATTAAAATTTGACTTTAAAAAATTATTTCTTAAAAATTTTATTTTAAATTTTTATTTCTCAGAAGCGGTTGGTTATTCCAACTTTTTGTTTATAAATTTTAATTTAAAGTTTTGAACCTATAATTTAAAAATAAAACATTAATTTACCTATTTATCCTTGTATTACTTTATTTAAATTTTTTTACCATAATTTACAACCAAATATAGCCCTTATTTTCATATTTAACCAATAATTTCATGTAGTGAATGATTAATTGACAATGATTTGCATCTTAATTACTATTGAAAAATAATACATAAAACTTTCCATCTAAAATTAACATTGAAAAATAATTCATAAAAATTAACTTAAAAAATAATTATTTCATTAAAATTTTCATCTAAAATTAACATTGAAAAATATTTCATATAAATTTTCATCTGAAATTAACATTGAAAAATATTTCATAAAAATGTCTATTAAAAATTATCTTAAAAAATATACGTTAAAAATTTTCATTTAAAATTTTCAATTCTCAATCACCAACTATTATTCCAACTTTTTGTAAATAAATTTTAAAATCTAACTTTAACTTTTTTTACTTATTACATTACTTAAATTTACTTATTTCACTTTAATTTAAAGTTTTTTTTTACCATTGATTACTTAATTTTAAAATTTGGACCTTAATTAACTTTAATTTTATTTTTTAGAACCTTAATTTAGTTATTTGAGCCCATTGATTACTTTAATTTAAATATTTGGACCTTAATTTACTTATTTGAACTCATTGATTGCTTTAATTTTAAATTTTAGACCTTAATTAACTTATTTGAACCCGTTGATTAATTTAAATTAAGTTTTTTTTTTAGAACCTAAATTAACTCATTTGAACCCATTGATTACTTTAATTTAATTTTTTTTTAGAACCTTAATTAACTTATTTGAACCTGTTGATTAATTTAATTTAATTTTTTTTTCTAGAACCTTAATTAACTCATTTGAACCCATTGATTACTTTAATTTATTTTTTTTTGGATCTTAATTTACTAATTTGAACCTTAATTTACTTATTTCAGCCCATTGATTACTTTAATTCAATTATTAGACCCATCATTTACTTTAGTTTAAAATATGAACCTTAATTTACTTATTTAGACCATAATTTACTTTAATTTAATTTTTAGACCCATAATTTACTTAATTCAAAAATTTAAACCTTAACTTACTTAGTTGAGCCCTTAATTAACTTTAATCTTAAATTTTGAACCATTATTTACTTTAATTTAAAAATTTGAGCCATTATTTACTTTAATTTAATTTTTTAGGACCATAATTTAATGTAATTGAAAAATCTGGACCATAATTTACTGTAATTTAATTTTTAGAACCTTAATTTACTTATTTAGACCATAATTTACTGTAATTTAATTTTTTAGGACCATTATTTACTTTATTTTAAAAATTTACCACGCTTTTTTAGTGTAGACCACCTTTTTCTATTGAAATTCTCAGGACCAAGGAGACCCGCATTAATTTACTTTGAAAATTCCATGCATTTTTAGTGATAATCGGATTTTTGTATTGAAAATCCCAGGACCATCGAGACCCACTCAAATAATACTGACTTATCCTTTGCTTTTTGTATTGAAAATATCCTGAGACTTTAAATTGCCACTGTTTTTAGTGTAGACCATCTATTTGTATTGAAAATATCCTGAGACCTTAAATTACCATGCTTTTTTATTGATAGTCGGATTTTTGTATTGAAAATCCCAGGACCAAGAAGACCCCCTCACTATAGTCTGATAATCCATGCTTTTTTAGTGTAGACTACCTTTCTATTGAAATTCTCAGGACTAAGGAGACCCACCCAAATAATATTTATCCTTGGCTTGTTTATTGAAAAAAAAATTTTGTATTTAAAATCCCAGAAAAACATTGGGCATTACGGCAACAATTGTGTAATCAAAAAATGTCTACGGAAAAAGTTATGCAATCAAAAGTTTGCAACATTTTTTACCCCCCCCCCCCCCTATTGTTCCCGTAGGCTACTATCTACCTACTCGACAAGTTTTTGATTATTTTTTATTGTTAAATTTTAATGTACTATTTTCCTTATAGACAACTGAAAACGTGGGCTCCAACCCTACTTATTACTTCATCATAAACTTCAATGTTTTGTTTCTAGTGAAGCGAGATTCCTTCTGTGGAACATTGGTTTGGAATTTTTGGAGTATTTCTGAAAATTTTTCTACGCTAAGTTTCCTCTTCAGCATGAGTGCAGGAACGACGAAACTGTAAATATATTTTGCCGTTTTTAATTATTTTTTAGCGACTATAGTAGAGTCTTTTGTTTCTTCTCATGGATTTTCTTTTCTGGTTTTCCATTTTTTGTATTTAAACTTTTTATCCTTACTATGAAATTGGCGAATTGGAACGGTAAGGTTTAATGAACTTCAGTACAAGAATCAAACTATTATCTCAAGAAATGTTGCTTTCAATAAAATGTTTTTATTGAAAGAAATCAAAAAAAAGTGTCTAAATAGTAAAGTTGCAAGCATTGTGACCCACGAAACACCAGGACCAAAAAGTTTTGATTGTGGAATGAATGTTCTAAATTTCCCATGGCAAAGTTTATTTGAGATTTCTATTTATCCCATTTCTTATTTAATTTCAATGAAAAACTTTTCACGGGATACCTGTGAAATTCACTAGGAACCGTAATCGAGATGAAAAGTAGGAAAAATCTACGAAAATGAAGGTTATCGATCAAATAGTTATTTTTATATAATTAATACGTACTCACCTCTTTTGCAATCATTACAAACTTCCTGAAAACCCATTATCTTAACAAACTTCTTTTTATCATTTTAACTACTGACTATTATCAACATAAATATAGTAAGCGAAATTTAAATAATAATAATAAATATATAATAATAATATAAGAATAATAATAATATAATAATAATATAATAATAATAATAATAAATAATAATAATAATAATAATAATAATTTATAATAATAATAATAAATAATAATAATAATAATAATAAATAATAAATAATAATAATTAATATAATAATAATAATAATAATAATAATAATAATAATAATAATAATAATAAATAATCGAGATAATAATGTAAAAAATAAAATATATTAATACTTATATTAATACTGCTATTTATTTATAAAAATTCTTACCGATTACACATGCAATCCAAAAATTTGAGAACAATTTAATTATAAATGCATAACAACCAAAACTACAAATATCGATCTGTAAAAAAGAATTATTTGAACAGTTTGAACTGTTTTAAATTCATTCTAATGAAAATAAAAGAAAAATTCAAAAGCATCTGCATCAAATAATAAAACAATCGACTCATTCTCAGCATAGTATGGAGATGATCAAAAGTCAAACTGTATAAAAATGTACTTGACCCACTAATGTATTTGTTGCCCATTCAACCTTTCCCGACGCAGCAAGCGGGAGTTAATTGAATCAAGTAACCATTGATTGAACATTAATCTTTCTAATTGACTCCAGCTACCCGAATCATCAACAAACCTAAGTCATTAGTCAACATAAAAACTTTCTACCTAATTAGTTACTCTTTAAATTTATATAAATAAAATACAAATTCATTTATTCTTTCTTTTTAAAATCAACCACTTCATTTCATTGTCAGCAGAATATTCTCAACACACATTTTTTCAATGCAATCAATGGAAAATTTATCTTTTGTGTTGACATTTTTGATTGAATTGAACTGACATTTCGTTTATTTTTGAGTTTTTTTAATAATTTCTATGAACATATTTCACCACAGTAAATTTGATCAATCCGCCCTTTATTTAAGGGAATCTATTTACTATTGCCATATAATGATGGTTTCTATGATGATGATGATGATGATGATAATAATAATCATAATAATAATAAAATAATATAATAATAATTAATAATATAATAATAATAATAATAATAATAATAATATAATATAATAATATATAATAATAATATAATAATTATAATATAATAATAATAATAATAATAATAATAATAATAATAATAATAATAATAAAATAATAATAATAATAATAATAATATAATAATAATAATATAATAATAATAATAATAATAATGATAATAGATAATAAACAAAATGAAATTACATTTAAAATTTTCTTAAAAAGGCAGTGCCGAAAATACTTGAATATCAAAAAACATCGATTAGATTTACTGATTCATAGTCTTTAGCTTTTTAATAAATATCAATGGAAGAAATCAGTGTTGAATTTGAAATCCAAAGTTCTTATAATATTAAAGTTATTATTATAAATTTTAAATTATCTATCTTCATTTTCATTTTGACTATCATTGATTTTTCTACTTCATCTTACATTTTTTGGCACTGCCTTTTCAAGAGTTATTTTTAAATACAGATGTTGTTCTGGTAATTAGAATTTCTATGCATGATAACCTGCTTAAAAGGATCTTCTCTATTTTTTTATATATTATTCTCGAGTAATTACTGATAAAATTGTTTTAAACCTCTAAATTAACAAAGCTCATTAATTTAATGATAAAAAATTTTCAAAATGAAATAATTATAAATATGTTAATCTATGTTTTACATTGAAATCATTTTCTAATAATATTTTTCAGCTAATTAATTTTATTAAAAAATAAAGATGCAGTTATGTCTGTAAATCTAGGGTTAAAAATTCTTTGTATAAACTTTTGTCCGATGCTATCTTCAAATATATAAATAATACATCAACATAATAGAGAAATTAAAAATTTAATTATTTGAATTGAATAAATTTTTTGATAATATTTTTTTAATTTGCTTTAATAAATCTATAATATCTATAGGTTTTCTTCCAACTACTGTAGGAAAAGGTAAAATTTCGAAATATATCAACAAAATTATATCACTCAAATCATCTATTTTGAACCATTTCGACTTTTTTATTTTTTTCCTTAACGTTTTATTTATCTTTCAATTTTTATTTCGTTTCTATTAAGATAACTTGAGTTATAGATTTTATTCAAGTATTACACTTTAATACGATAGTAAGTTCCGAAAATATTTGTTGAAAAAAAAATAAATATTGATCTATATGAGGAAGTTGAACAGAATTTTAAAATTAATTAGAAATTTTGTTAAATTTTAAAAATATTTTGTGAAAAATATTTTAAAAATAAGACATGAATTTATCATTTTTAAAAAATATTTTAAAGAAAAATTGAAATTTGTTAAATAACAAAATATGAAGAGATAAGTGTTTTTTGAGTGTATAATTTATTAATAAAATTATGGAATCTATTGATATAATTTGAAAACAGATATTAATGTTTCAACGGATGAGAATCTAATAATATTATTTGAAATGAAAATAATTTAAGTTCAGATAAAAGTAATTTAAAATTATTATTTAATTTTTTAAGGTACATAGAAATACTTCAATTTGAAACCGTGTTATAGGAGGTCACCTGTAATAGATAAATCATACTGTGTCAAATTTTATATACAGTAAAATTTTGATGGTTCGACAGCACGATCACTCGCCCACCTAAAATATCATGATACAGCAATCGAGCGTTTTAATAATAATATTTTATTCTGACAATTATAAAAATATTTTTAAATATGAGTTCATGCATAAAACTCAACTCTTTTAAGAGTTACTTGAATCTCTCGAGCTCAATCTTTTTTAAAATTGTATTTATATTCCAGAATGAAATGGTTTAAAAATTAGAAATGTCACCATCGAATGTAATTGATTTATTTTGACGCTGATGAGTTAGGGGTGTCAAAAAATCGAAATTCTACTTTCACAAGACAAAGTTATACACTATTTATAACAAATTTTTTCCAGTAAATTCAGCTTTTGTTATGACATCATAAGTCACAAGGTCAATATTTGATCATTGGGCGTTTATCTTCTGAGCCATTTATCGCATAATAAAACTTTATGTTGTTCTCATTTAAGAAAAACTAAAGAATTTTATTGGAAATACTACGCCAGGAAAAATTATTGAAAAATTGAAAAATATACAAATATTAATTATTATTATTATTAATTATTATATTATTATTATTATTATTATTA